>PVLA01012361.1:0-45103 GCA_004027455.1 Hydrochoerus hydrochaeris | reverse complement strand
CACTAGAAATTAATGGAGAAACAAGATGCTTCCATGACAAAGAGGAACTGGGCGAGTTTGTGACCACCAATCCAACCCTGCAGAGAATGCTGAAGGACATTCTAGAGAGAGAGAAAAAAAAATACCAGGATTTTAGGAACAGTGGCAGAAAGGCCTCAATGAGTGGGGCAGGCAGTAGAATGAAGGAGAAAACTAAACAAAGGCAGAAAAATAGCATAGCAGAAATGAGGCAGAGAAGGATAACTAGAAACTCTAACTGGCCTTGATACACTATATTATTAATAGTGTACCAGGATTTAAAACCCACATTACTCACACTACTCTGCTTAGATGTATTATATTCTGTTCCAGTCATTCTACCTGTACTAGATTTGAGGGCACAGACACTAATCCTGAAAATAACAGGATATAATATGGGAATCATCCTTAACTTCCTATTAAGTTAAAGTATAGCTCTGTAAAACCTACACTGTTTTACCATGACTGATCGTAATCAAATCCAGTTTGTTAGATCACTGTTTTGTATTGACAGATTTTATTCAAAGCTGTTATGATTGATAATATCAAGTCTGAGAGTATAGGCAACTGCACTTAAGATGACAAGATCCACTAGAATATCCACTATGGTTTGATTATTACCTGCCTTTGAAGTTTTATACTGTCTACAATGTTTTATTTTACTAATATTGTTATTTACTGCTATACTCAATTATACTGTTATATTCACTTAGGCATGATGACATAGACAGTCTATTGAAGATAATAAGAAACAACACAGTAATCATTGTAGATCACCTTGTACTGTGGTTTTATACAACTTTTTGGCTTCATGTTTTTATAGGAATTTGTTTTGTTTTGTCTTGCTAAGTTTTGTTTTTCCCTCTAATACAGAAAAGATACGAATACACATAGAGATTCATGCATGTGTAGCTGTTCACACTCTCACTGTTTGACTATCTACTTTGTATGCTTTAATTTTGTAACTTGAACAACTATTTCTAAGAGGACAATATGTAATTTATTAACTAGTGATTTCTTATTGTTTATCTTTTTTTAGAATTCTGTATTATCTGTACCCTTTACATGCTTTTGTTTCTTTTTAAATAAAATCTTTTTAAAAAAATAGATTAGTGCCGGATGACATGAAGTAGGATTCTGCCTTGGGTCTTCAGCTCACAGACGTTCACTGCTCTGGTTAAGGAATATTGCTACCTTTCTTAAGGTCCTTGCTAGACTCAATTGGTAATCTCCTGAGACATGAATCTAGCAGCGATAGCATCTGATGCATTTCACTCCCTATGAAGCTTTTTACCTACCTCTAAGATTTGCTCCAGTTTATCAGATCTATCTCTAGCACTTGAGCTGCTGTACAGTCCCTACCCATGTGCAATCTTGTATTGTTGTTATCATGAAAACTAGAAAAATTCCCATTTGTGAAATACCAGTTAAGGTCTTTGTCTTGCACCTGTACCTATTATGAGTTAGATTTATTGGTCTCTTTTGGCACTGAGTTTCTAACGCTGCTTACTATAGTTGCTAGTGTTTATGATGACATCAGCTTATCCCTGGACAAAGCCCTCACATGGGTGGAGGGTCTCAGCACCCAGCAGTGTTATCAGTCAGGGTCAAAAGCCCCTCTCTTTGTGGTTTCTGAGTCTGGAGAACTGGGAGTTAATCTGTAATCCTCACTGAAAGGAGTCACAAAGCACACATTAATTCTTCCTCTCACCACTTCTCTTGGTTACTTTCCTCTTGTTGCTGAGACAAAATACTTGACTCCCAAAATGAAGAAAGGAAAAGTTTATTTAACTGGAGGTTTCAGTCCATACTCTGCTGGCTCCAAGGCAGGGTGGTGTGGCCCAGGGCAACCCCCATGGTGGTGGCAGGTACCAAAGATAACAAGAGCTAAAAAAAAAGGGCGGGGGGGCAAAAAGGCAAAAGCATGTCTTCTTCCTTATATTGTATACAAGCTTCCTGCCCCTAGGTGGGTGCAGCACTCACACTGCCAATTCCAGCATTAGACAATGAGCCAATCACAAATGCTAGATGCAGTCACCTCCATGATTGCATGAGGCTTTGTGGGGACATCCAGACACAAACCTTAACACCTCTCCTGCTTTGAGTGGTTATGGTGTCTGAACTCTGTTTACCCTATGAGTCCTATTCTCAGTTTAATACTTGGCTTTGCTCTCAACTTTCATTGTGATGATGCAGAAGCTTTTAAAATATATATATTGACCTAAGTAGGATGGGCTTTAGGCTGTTGCATGAAGGATTTAAGTTAGGCATAAGGATTTAAGTTAGGCATAGACCTTCCCAGCATTAATTTTATAAAACTGTCTTTCTCTCTCAAAGCTTGTGATATAAGTCTTGGAAGTGGGCAAGACCCTGGCCATAGCTGCCTGCTTAGCAGCATGCACAGGACTAAGGTTGGGCAGCAAGTAGGGGACAGAAGGAAACCCCAGAAGGGCCAAGAGAGCAGGGCCACCTGTGGCCAGAAGGGTGTGCAGAATGGGCCAGGCCTCCCCTTTCCCTTCCTTCTTCTTTCACTAAGCTTTTGGAAACCACTCCAAGGTCAAGAGCCTGGTCAACATGTCCCATGTTCTCTGTTCTGTGTGTCCCATGTCCACTGCTAATGAATGAAATTGAGTGGAGCCCTCCCAGCTGCTTGCATGCCTCTTTATGGATCCCTGCAGGGACCCACCCAAACCAAGGGAGTATGTTCAACCTCCAAGGTACTGGGAAAGCCCTGTTCAAAGTCCTGGCTGTTGGTAGATTTGTTTCTGTGTGTGCAGAAATGCCTGAGTCCATGGCTTTCCAGAAGACGGGTGCTGTATGTCTCATGGGGCTTCTGAGACAGCCTTTTGTAGTCTTTGAGTAGCAACAGAGCCCTCAGCCACCTGCTGTGGCACTGTCAGTGGAGGATGAGGTGAGGGCATGTGCCCCAGCAGCCACATAGCTAGCACAAGGGTGGCTAGCCAGCTTTCACTGGAGGAGGAGGCTATGGGGGACTGATTGTTGCAGGGAACTTTCCCCATGATGGTATGTGGGCCCCAGAAACCAGTGAGACCCTCAAAGGCTGATACAAGCCCTCTTCCCATCCTGGGGCTTTCTACCACTTTGCCCTGGCTTTGGCCGATGTGGGGCTCCCCAGAGCCTGCTCAGGGTGCCTTCCCATTCCCCACCCATGACCTTGCCTCACACAGTTTGCTCATTTCTCAGAAAGTTTTTGTCCTTGTTTTTCCACAAGAACCAGATGTGTCCAGGCCTCAGTACATGCCCCACCTCCATCTTGTGACTGTGAATTCTGGACAGGTTGTCACCCCCCACTGCACATCCTCCACTGAGCTGACCACCATAAGTCCTCACAGGATGTCTCTGGTGGTACTGGTGATGGACAAAGCATCCTCTGCAGGTACTGTGATGTACCTGAGGCCAAGCTCTGATGTCCAGCATCTGGAGCCCACCCACCAGGCCGTGTGCCCTCTGAAGTGTGGAAGGTCAGTGTGTGCAGGACATGTGGAGCTGGCTGTGGCTTGTGGGCCCAGGGAGGGCAGCATGGATTATGAAGACCACACAGCTGCATCCCATCCTGCTGCAGTTTCCCAGGCTGTGAGGACCAGGATGCCAGGTCTGACCTGATCCAAGAGGGCATCACTGGCCCTCTCCTTCTGGCTGAGTGTGTGGGCTAGCTGGCCAACAGGGTTCGCTGACCACAGGGGTGCTGGCTGTGCCTGTAAGCTGGGGCTCCCTCTACATCCTGGGCTCTTACAGATAAAGATCGTGCTTTGAAAACATCACTCTGAGCCCAGGAGAGTTCCTGTAGTCTGTTCCACAGTGGGCAAAGAAGGAGGAGCAGGGGAAAGGCCTTGTTCACTCCCAAGCCCAAGACTGGCAGGTGCAGCAGGTGGACAGTAGTGGGTAAGGCAGGGACAGGCAGCTGGCTGTCCTCTGTTCCTGGGTTTTAGTCAGTTGCAGGAGTCCACCAAGCCTTTCAAAGGCCAGGGAATAGATTTTTAAACCCAAAGACCTGAGCACAGTGGAGCACACCTGTAATCCCAGCACTCTGGGAGGCTAAGACAGGAGGACACAAGTTCAACCCCAGCCCAGGCAACTTAGCAAAACCCCGTTTCAAAATACAAAAGGGCTGGGAACATGGCCCATGCAGGGGCCCTGGATTTAGTGCCCTATACTGCAGTAAATAACCAAATGCCAAAGGCAGGAGAGTCCAGACTGTCAGCACTTCCATGTGGCACTGCAGTGAAAAATAGTTGGGTTGTATTAACATTGTTAGTCCCCTATTATTTTGTTATGAAATTTTGCTTTATTTTTTTCCATAATTTTAAAAAATAAACTTCTAAAATTTGGTTCCTTTTCTTGGACTCTCCTTACCTGCTTCTGTAGTGTTAAAAATTTCCCAACTGACCTGAGAACAACATCTGGCCTTGTTCCGGGGAAGCAGGATTCAATCTGTCCCACCAGCCTCTCTCTCAGCCTGACCATCTACTTCTCAATGTGTGTGGACCTCCCAGCAGTGCTCCTGATAGACGCAGAGAAGAGCCTCACCCTGGCAGCTGGGTGCCACCCTGGGTCAAGGGAGTCACCAGGGGGCCTGGGCTCTGCGGTACAGAACTCAAAGACTTAGGAGGGTAAGACAGATGGAAGCGGTAGCCCCCTGAAGGAGAAAGTCTGTCTTGCTGCACATTCAGCCTTCTCTTCTCCCTTACTTCCTTTCTCTTTCTTCCTGACTCTCAGTCTGTCTAGAAATAAACCTCGCTTATTGAGGTGAAAATATTAAATCGGTACTAATATTGAGAAGAGCCATTCAAATGTAGGGGACTCCAGACTTACTTATGTCCAATATCCTATAAAACAAGCTGTCCTTTTCAGATCTCATAAACTCTTTTGAACAACCACACTGTGCCAGAGATTGTACCAGGTCTTTTCAGACAAAAAAGGAAAGGTAGAAACTGAGGAATTAGGTAGTGGGGGATTAGGTTATGAAGAAACCATGTGAAAAAAAAAATTAGAGAAGGTGCCTAGATGGGCAAGTTTTTGTACCTAGGTCAGGTCTTTTACCTACAAACCAAATGTCCCTGAAACTATTAGACATACATATTTGTCATTCAAATGAACAACGCCAATGGAAGGAACCACATCAGACTCCCAGAGTCATGAGCTAAGGATATTGGTAAAGTGTTTGCACAGCACTAGCAAGGCCCTTGGTTCAATCCCTGGCTTTGCAAAAGCAGACAAGAAAAGCATCAAAAGCCCCTGAAACCAAATTTTAACAAATACACTAAAATTTGGAAAGAACACAAAACATTCTTTGTATGTTAATGTTCTTATATGGACATATATCTTCAAAGTATATTTCAAAAATGAAGGCAAAACCAGAATTATTTTCAGTACTTACCAGAATATGGAATCTTGAATTTATTTTCTTTTTCTGACCCAAATTCTGTTTCTCTTTTCTATTTTTTGAGTGAAAAATCCCAGATCCTAAGACTAGCAATCCTTCACTGCAATCCTAGGAGCCAGGAAAGGTCCCGCAATACCACAGGACAGAGCTCTATCAGGGATCCGATTCCACCATGCTGTGAAAATAAACCTGTGAGGGAACAGAGAGGGGACAGGAGCACACACTGACGAGGAGCCTCCTAATCCACCTCAGCAGATTTGTGTGAGCAACTTGCCTTATGTTCACGGTGTCTCCCAGCAAGGATGAGACTGGGCACAGAGGAGTCCCTATGCCCTCCTGTTCGGCTCTGCTCCGCCACTGAGAGATTGTATTTGTTCTGATTTTCACCCTCTCCCACCTTCTGGGAGATGCAGGGCTTGAAATGAACTTTGAAACCCTGGGCAAAGAAAGAGGTTCTGTTGCACTGCCCAGGATTTCTAAGACGTCTGTTGACAATAAGACTGAGCGTTATAGGCTTTTCTTGTTTCTTGTTTTCACCTGTTTGTGGGAATTCCTGAAGCCCATGCGATACACAGTCTAGGCGAGAAAGCATAAACTGTATCCTGGCACCTCATGAAAATTTACTTTGTAAAGCAACAAGTGATTGCAAGACAGGTTACATAACTTCTAAGTGAGACGACACCAGCACTCACAGACACCCAAACTTCATCAGATTTTAAATATGATGACACAGGTAGACATATCTTATTTTCTCAGAGGTGTTATACAAATTCAAAATGTTTTATTTGTATAACAATTATCATTCTTTTTTTTACATTCCCAATTCTATAACCCTCCCATCTCAGAAGCCCAGAAATCATATACCCTACATTAGATTTTCTTCTGGTGGTAATATTCTCTTCCTGGATTACTAAATAAAATCAATTTTCTTAATTTCTAGTTTCCTCAGCCAGAACAAGGGCTACAAAAAAGAGGAGAAAAGTCAAAAACACACAGCACCTGATGTATATGCAAGTGTCTCTCGTTCCCCACTCTCACCCTCTGGTCTTATCCGATTTTCCCTACCTGATCGGCACACCGGAGACCTCTAGGAGCTGCCTGGCCCTTCTTTCAAGCGCTTTGTTCCCACTGGTGTCAGTCGCAATGCGTTTCCAAGCATTTCCATGGATTGGTCTCCCTCCTTGGGATTCATTCTAAGCTTCTCCTTCAAGAGGCACTTCTGGGGCTTTAAAGTTCCTCTGGCAGTTTTTCAAATAAGTGAGGAGATCTGTTTTATTCTCTGACCAATCTTCCAGCCTGTTCTGGCACACTGCCTTCTGGCAGAGAGGAGGGCCCGAGCTGAGAAAAACAGGTAGAGGGTCTACACAAGACTGTAAGAACACACAACACGCGTGCACGTGCGCGCGCGCACACACACACACACACACACACACACACACTCAGGCTTTCTCAGTCTGATAAAGGAGCCGCAGCCCAGGCAGGCAGAGACACAGATGGACAGGAGATTGTACAATAAGGAAATCCACTCAGCTGCCCTCTACCTCAGTGCTGTGTCATACAGGGTGTGCCCCAGAAAAGCTCCTGTGCACAGGAGGCTCTCAGGTAAATGATAACAAAGGCCCTGCGGGAACAGCTCACCACCTCACTCCAGGTAGCCGGAAGTCAAGAGGCGTCCCCCGCATCGAGAGCAGGTTAGCAGGTTCTGGACAGTGTAGGGGCTGCTGAAAGTGGGGTAACCCAGATTTGGTGCTACGATTACAGTCAGGGTTGTGAAGTTCTACTTCTGGTTTGGTGGGAGATTCACAGAGCACCCAGTCGTGACACCTGACCTTGGCATTGCTTGTCTTCCTATTCCAGGGATCAGGAAACTTGTATCTCTCCTGAGGGCAGTAAAGGAGCACAAAGAACAGCAGTGAGTGAGTCAACACCCACAAAAGGGACAGGCCAGGGATCATTGCCCCACAGTCACTTACCCCATCCCACTCTGTTCTGACACAGGCCCTCACATTCCAGAGGGTTTCTCCTCCTGCATCTCCCTGCCTATGTCAGGACAGCACCTACCCTGCCCCTGCCCACAATTTCCTATGGTGTCATGGTAAGAAAGGGAGCTTTCAAGTTTGGCTTTATTCAAATCTCCCTTCTAAGTCTCATTCTCACTTTATATAAAGTATTTCAAGTTTCTGAGCTTCATTTTTCCCATATGGAAAGTGATGATGATGAAATCTATCTTCCAGGGCAGGGGATTTAGCTCAGCGGTTTAAGTGCCTGCCTGGCAAGCACTTAATCCACCCAAAGCACTTGATCCCCCCCCAAAAAAATCTATCTTCCAGGATTGTTGAGTTACATAGCATAATTCATATATTAGCACTGTAGACCATAAATCTTAGTTCCTCTCTTCCTCCCTTCTTTCTTCATCTGGCTCAGAGAGTGGAAGGTAGTCACATAACTACATTAATCAAATAAAAATATATAGCCAGGTGTGTCACACACCTGTAATCCCAGAACTCAAGAGGCTGAAGCAAAAGGATCATCACAAGTGCAAGGCCAGCCTGGCTACATAATGAGTTTAAGATCAGCCTAAATTACAAAGTGAGATCTTGTCTCACCAAACATAAAACAAATATATATGTATATATATATATATATATATATATATATAGTACTGTAACCTAATATAATATGTATCATATATATGTCATATATATATATAATCTAACTATATGCATTCCTGCATTCTTGCTTTGGGAGAGGAAGTTAAAGTCATTATAAAATTAATGTTTTTTTTTTTTATTAATTCTTCACACTTCACCTAGGTTTCACTTGGCAACTTAAGTATTATAGCTCCTGGTCAGTCTTGAAATTTGACAACCAAGTAAGGTAGAGAGGTTTCAACAGGATGGACGAAAAGGCATAATGTTGTACAGTAAGGTTAAAAATGGAAACAATGCTGGACAGTGGTATATTAAGTACTCAAGGAACAGCTATTAGTAACTGCTCCATTTCTTCTGCATCTAAATTTCTTAGCTCTTTACAGCTGGTTCCATTAATAAAATTTATATACTGGATAATTTCCACTCAGGTCCCAAGCCAATCCTGGTAGTGGAAATACTTCCCCATTTGGGAAGATGTAACCTTGACCCACTTTTACAAGGTCTGCCCATGCTTAGGATTCAAGCTTCCTTAAAAATGCAATTTTGTCCTGAATACCATACTGGTAATGGGACCTTGTCCTTTATTTGCCTAGAACAATCCTCCTAAATAAGATTGAAACATTGCTCTACAATTCTGTTATTGAACTCCTGCTATGAATGGAAAGATCTCCCAGACAAACCCAACCCTGCTGGCCCAGTGCTTGGTTTATCACAGTCATCTTTTCTCCACTAGGCTTCATTCCCTCCTGCAAACCCAAGACTCACTGACCCTTGACCTGCCAGCCACACCAAAACTCAACTTGCTAGTTCTTACCTAAATTTTACTCTGTAACTGAATTATTCTCCTATGCCTACCTGAGTCTACCTGAATAATCAGTTTATCTTAAATGATTCACTATCAGGAATCTAACCTCAATCCAAGTCACTCATTTAGAGGTTAAATAATCACAAAATTCAAACAAATGTTTTGCAATGAAGGAGAAATACAGGATGCTATAAAATGTTGTTATGACTATCCATGTACCAACTCCCCACATTAAATGTAATAATTAGGTAGTGCAAAGGTGTACTAATGAAAATTAAAATTAAGTAAATATTAAATTTTAAAAGGAGAAAGAAATCATGAAAATTTCCCTAAGTGGTATTTAAAGTAAGACAAACTGTAAGCAGTTCTCAAACTGGAATGTCAGCGTATTTGGACACTAGCAAGAGAAAGGAAACTAGGAAGAAACGGCATCGTGCACCAGGCCAGTGGCAGTCCTGATGAGACTTGTGGGCCACACTCCGTATTGCTTGTTTCATTCTAGGCACCGCTGAAGTACCACAGGCAGAGAGTGACATGAACTCTTTCGTATTAGAAAGGTTACGGTTAGGAATAGTACTCAGCAAGAAGAAGGAGCAAAGTATTGCTAAATGTAACAGCTAGGTGGAGCTTAAGCCACTACGCTGAGTGAGAAAAGCCTATCTAGCATCAGATTACATTGATACAGTTATTTTCAAAAATGATAAAATTTCAAAAATGATAAAATTAGCACTCAAGAGAGTGAGACAACTAGACCAGTGATTGCCAGAAGAAACAGGCAAGGAGCAGCAACTATAGAGGAGTAACATGGTAGAGTTCCTTTAGGGTCCCAGACAACACCACCCCTGATTCTTCCACTTCGATTACTGCTGCCCACCCCCCAAACAGTCTCAGGAGCACATGTGGCCTAAAGGTGGATAAAATCCTCTTCTTCCTAACACAATCACCCAAAAAATGAAAATGTCAAAAGATTTATTAAATGATAAGAGGGGAGCATTTGGGGTATAAATTTAATTAACAAAAAGTACAGAACCAAGAGCCAGTGTGGATGTGTGTATTTTCCTAAGTAGCAGGCATTTGCTGTTCTGGTACATCTGACTTGTTATCTTGATATATCCACACAGTGACCCAGCAGGTACCTAATCTCTGTCACCTGCCTTTGTCTTTGTCTTTTTTTTTGGGGGGGGGGCGGTTCTAGAAATGGAACCCAGGGCCTTTGTACTGAGCTATATCCTCAGACCTTTTATTTTTTAAGTCAAGGTCTCACTGAATCACTTAATTGTCCATACTGATCTAGAGCTTTGGTATCCCCTGCCTCAGCCTCACAGAGTGCTGACATTACAGGCATGCATCACCACACCTTGCCCAGCTTTCTCATCTTTCAAACTGGGTATGCAATATATTATTCAAATCAAAGAGTCTTTGTAAGACACATAATGGTGTATGCCTGTAATGTCAGCACTCAAGAGTGAGACAAGAGGATTAGCACATGTTCAAGGTCAGCCTGGGCTACACAGTAAGTTCAGGGCCAGCCTCAACTACATAGTGAGACTCTGTCTCGAAAAAAAAATAAAAAAAAGACCAAGGACTTCCAGTAAGATGGTGGAGTAGTAAGAGGCTAAGAAATAGCCTCTGGGAGCTGCCATCCAGACAGTGGAATACAGCAACTCAAGGAAGATGAGAAGGACCCAGGAAGGTTCTAAAGTGAGAACGGAAGCCCAAGGGGAGAGTGAAGACAGAAACTTCAATGAAGAAGCAGATAGCCTGTGGAGACTTCTCTCTGAGTTGGGACTCTTTGTGGGAGAAGGAATTCAAACCTGTGGACATAATGATTGCTGGCATCACTAGAGGCCTCCACAGAGAGACAAAGCAGTGAAAGGAACAGAGAATATGAAAGACTGTGCTAACCAGAGGTGAATGCTAAGGGTTCAGTTGTTCTATCCCATAGGAAAACTGAGCTGGCTGAGGGGTTGGGTGAGCTCAGAACTCAGAACAACTGCTGGATCCGTGTATCGGCTCCAAACTAAGTTTGAGCTGCAGAAGGTACACTGATGGCTACAAGCTGAATGGTTCTGGCTCCATCTTTACCAGCCTGAACCAGCCTAAACTTCAGGGAAAATAAATGTGCAGGCTCACTGAGATTATCCACTATCTTGCCATAAAGCTACTGCTGGATTGCTGGGATCTAGACTCTGTCTCCACACATTTTCTACCAGTGACATCATTAAAAAAAAAACAAAAAAAAACAAGAAGTAGATCTCTCTGTCTTTGTCTCTTCTTGTTTTATGTTGTTGTTTTTTTTTATTTTTGTTTTTTTCTCCTTCATTTTTTAAATGTTGTTTTTATATGAATATGAATGTGGTTTCTAGCTTCTTTGTGGTTGCTGTTCTGTTCTGTTCTTCCTTTTGTTTCTTCCTCTTCTCTTTCCCTCATGTCTTCTGCACTAATTTCCCAAAGTTTCCATGACCCCTCTTTGTCTTCTAGCCTTGCTTCTAATCTCTTCCTCTTTTCATATTTCTGTATTTTTCCCTCTTTTTTTTTCTCCCCTGAAGGTAAAATTGACATATTGAGGATTTATTTGCTACATATAATTTTCTGGTTTGTTTTAGATTTTGTTTTATAATCACAAATCCAGTTCATATGACTAAAGACAGAAAATTAATGTTTACCTCAGTTTGTCATTTTCTAGGCTGTTTGATGCCATTGTTATCACTGAATACCACTTTAACCAAAGTGACATAATGGTTCTAACTAGTTGTTCCTCCTGGTATTCCAAGACTGAGATTGCCTAACGACCATAGAAAATACAGTGGGCCAGTGCCAAAACCCTAGGAACTGGGCCAAGCAAGCAGCAACGTCTCATCCCCAACAAACTGAAGAGATAGGATCTTGCTGTAGACTCAAAACTCTGGAAGACATCCCTGAAAAGTATTCATTTCCTAAGGGTTCTAAATACTAGCAAAAAACAAAACAAAAAAAATTCATTGTAAAAATACGAGGCCAGCCTGAACGACAAAGTGAGATACTGTCTCAAAATAAAAAGAAAATAATAGCATACTTATAAAGTTCTTAGAATAATAACTGGCACATAGTTAATACTAGCTGTTACTAATTATTCTTATAATGATTATAAGAATAAGATATTCCTATAATAATTACTATTACTATTAATATTTTTCCTGAAATTATGATATTTTAAAATGACCTCTTCTGTTAGACATGACTTTTATTCCATGCAATATCAATATTATAATATCAGTGCTAAAACATTCATATTCCTAAGTATGACAGGCTTAAGAGAATTATTTCCTGACATGTAAGTTTAATGTGACCTTAAACTTATCTTACCTATGATTCCAGTATGATTTTCTCATTTTTCATTCTGCAAAGTATCTGTTGTTAGATATTAATTTATTAATTACTGTTATTTTCTCTGAGTTGCTTCATGTTTTTTGAATTTGAAATATTATATACTTGTTTAGGTAGACGATACACATTTTGAATTTCCTTTATTAGACAGTAATCCCAAAATATTATACCAGTTATATCTGAAGAATTGTGTTGTCCCTGTTTATTAATTCCACTGCTTACAATACAGATCAAATCAATTAAGTCAGAATTAGACTCTTTGGGAATAGGAACTGAGTACTAAGGTTTGTTCCACACCTTTCTTTGTGAATACATATTGATTGTGCAGGTTCATGGATTTCATTCTGCCAGAGTTGTACAAGCATATAACAAACCATAATCATTTTACACCTCCCATGACCTTCCCTGCCCCATCCCCCTCCCCAATTTCACCTTTAGGTTAGGGTTCAATGTAAATATTTTGATCATAAAATTCTCCCAATTTCCCTCTTATTTACACTCCCTTACTTTCTTCCCCTTGTATAATGATAGTCTCCCTTTTACTTTCTTGTCATCTTATTAGAGTTGATAAACAAATTCAACCAAATAGCAGGATACAAAATCAGAATTTAAAAACTCAATAGCTGTTTTATACATCAATAGACTAGGTGGGAAAGAAAAGAAAATTCAATTCACAATCACTTCAAAACAAAACAAAATTTTAAAAAAGAATTTAAAAACTTAGAAATCAACCTAACAAGGAGTTGAAAGACTTGTACAATTAAAATTTCAGAACACTGAAGAAAAACCTTGAATAAGAAACTAGAAGTTGGAAAGCCCTCTCAGGTTCATGTATTGGCAGAATTAACACTGTTAAAATGGCCATCTTACCACAAGTGGTCTAAAAGACCCAATCTAATCCTCATCAAAATAGGAATGAGCAGAACTAGAAAAAAAAAATCTCAAAATTTATGAGGAAACACAAAAAAATGCAAAATATCCAAAGCAATCCTGGGAAAACTGGTTATCTACTTGTAGAAGATTTAAAATAGATCTTTATCTCTCACCCTGTTCAAAAATCAATTCTAAATGGAACAAAAAACTAAGGATAAAACCTGATTCTTTAACCAGGTGTGGTGGTACCTACCTGTAAACCTAGCCAGCACTGTAGTGGATAAGGCAGGAAGACAGAAAGTTCAAGTCATTTAACTGAGCAACTGGAGATATCACTCAGTGTGAAGGATCTGTGCTAAATCTCTAGGGCCACGCAATTAAAAAAAATAAAGACCTGAAACTTTGAAACTGCTGAAAGAAAATATAGAGGCCACACATGAAGCTGTAAGCACAAACAATGGCTTCCTGAATATGACTTCAGTAGCACAGAAAATAATAACAGTCAACAAATGAGAATAAGTAAAATTAAAAAGTTTGTATAGAGCAAGAGAAACAACCAGTAGAATGAAGAGATGGCCTACAGAATGGAATTAAATCATTGCTGGTTACACTTCAAGTAGATGATTAATATCTATAAAGTATAAAGAAGTAAAATACTTAACATACACAAAAAATTGAATAGCCAGGCAGGGTGGTGCATACCTATAATTCCAGCACTTGGGAGAGAGAGACAGGAGGATTGCCATGAGTTTGAGGTCATCCTGGACTATGTAATGAGTTCAAGACTGGTTTCAACTACATAAAGAGACCCTATCTTTAAAAAAAACCAAAAACCAATAGTCCATTCAATAAATAGACAAAGAACTGGAACTTCTCAAAAGAAGTACAAAAGTACATGGGAAAAAGTTCAACATTTTTACCCATTGAGAAAAACAAATCTAAACTATAATGAGATTACATGTCATCCTGTCACAATGGTTAACATAAAGAACGCAGAAAACAATGAATGCTCTCTAGACTGTGAGAAAAAGGAACTTTTCTACACAGCTGGTAAAACGGTACAGTAGTGCAGCCACTATTGAAATCAGTACGGAGGCTCTTAAAAACCCTAAAAATAGAACTACTATATTATCCAGGAATGCACCCCCTTGACATAGACCTGAAGGAATAAAAGTGTGTATACTATAGGGACACCTGCATACCCATGTTTACAGTGACATAATTCACAATGGCCAAGATACGGAACCAGCCTAGGTGCCCATCAACAAATAAATAAAGAAAATGTGGCATCCATGAAGGAGAATGAAATTTTATCATTTTCAGAAAAATGGATGAATATGGAGATCATCATATCAAGTAAAATAAATCAGACTCAGAAAAATAAATATCGCATTTTCTCCCTGATATGTGGAATCATTTGGCAGTCTTTAGGTTGCTGTAAGAACAGGATCATATCTGCAAACAAGGACAATTTGACTACTTCCTTTCCTATTCATATCCCTTTTATGTCTTTCTCTGCCAGATTGCTGTAGCTAAAATTCCAAGATCTATATGGAATAGCAGTGGTGAGAATGGGCACACAGTTCCTCTTCCTGAGAGGACTAAGATGTAAAGTCCCAAGGCAATTCATGAACAGCAAGTTTAAGAGCCCTGCCTTATGCCTGGTTGTCTCTACTTCTAAATTACTCAGGCTTGAATTTAATACATAAGTAATAGATAAGATTTTGTATTGGAAATCATCACCTTAATATCTCTATCCATCTGTCTATCTATCTATCTATCTATCTATCTATCTATCTATCATCTATCTATCTACCTATCTGTTTTCCTCTCTCTCTTATTTTTGTATATAATTTCATGAAAGCTTCATTATTTCCCTGGGTTTTAATTCTTAATGTATAACATAATTCATAATCCTGAAAAACAAAATCAGACAATCTAATGAAAGGACAAATAACAAAATGTGTGAGAGTACTTTAAAGTTTCAGATCAAAAGTAATTTTGAAAAAGAACCCTTCTCCACTGTTGGTGGGAATGCAAACTAGTGCAACCACTGTGGAAATTAGTATGGAGATTCCTCAGAAAACTAGGGTTGGTGGTCTCTTCTGGACACCTTCCCAGAAGAATTAAAAGCATCATACCACAGTGATATATGTGCACCCATGTTTACAGAAACAAAGTTTATGAGAGCCAGATGTTGGAAACAACCTAAATGCCCGTTGACTGAGGAATGGATAAAAAAAGATGTGGTATTCTTATGCAATAAAGTACTACTCAGCCATAAAGAAAGATAAACTGGACACTTATAGGTAAATGGATGCACCTTGAGAATATACTCAATAGTGAAATAAATAAGACACACATGTGTGAATGTTGTATTGTTTCATTAGTGTGACAAGCTGAAAGAAAAAAACATGTATTTGTATAGGTATATGTATATAAAAATAGTTAGGATAGTTATACTACTGATTCTCTGAGTTCACTAAAGAGGAAGGTTTGTGCTGGTGTTTTTTGGACAATTGAATGTAGTGTCTGGTGCTCTGGGTGAATGATTTGGGGATGACACTGTGCAATGTATGTACTATTGTTGCCCCTTGATTGATGTGTTTTGAAATTTTTTGCAGTGTTTTTATTCTTCTTTTCTTTCTTTTTGTCCTTGAATAAAATGGATTTGAAAAAAAAAGTATTTTGGATATTTATTTGCCCACTCCTATACACACACACACACACACACACACACACACACACACATACACAGCCATCACTTCCAAAGTACTTGCTTTCAAACATTGAAGCTTTTCTGTAGCATACGATCAGTAGATCTGTTAAACTGTTGAAGCTTTGGTGTTTTAAAAAGTTTCAAGCCAACGATACTCATTGCTTTATCATTTCTTAGCCAGTTTTTTTTTTCTTTTCATGTCACTACTCAAGTTTTAAAAAGACCAAAGTTAATGCTAAAGACAGATGATATAAGATGCCCTTTGATTGTCACATGTAGTGGTGCACACTTGTAATCACAGCTCTCAGGAGGCTGAGGCAGGAGGGTAGCCATGAGTTCAAGGCCATTTTGGGGTCCATAGTGAGTTTAAGGCCAGCTTAAACCTTGAATAGTGCTATATCTGTACCAGTTTGTTCCCTATAATGATGGGAATCCTGACACTAATCTTCACTTTGGCTTCAATTGCTTTTTGTCCTAAATTCATCATATTTTTCTGCCTTACATTAATATAGAAAGTTCTAGAAGAAATGTATTGTCAAAGATAGACTCCTTTCCTGAAACAGGCAAAGGATAATGAGATTTCAGATATGACCCTAGGTTCCATATCCTGCATGACCTTAAGCAAGTCCATGAATATTTTTTTGCCACACAGTTGTATATGAAGCATAACAAAATACATAATGAGAAATAAAAATACAAGGAATTATCATTATTTAGTGTCACATCATGGGGGTATCCAAGAAACTGGAACTCTGATGAACCCATGAATATGTAAAATATATTTATAAAGCAGGTATGGTGATACATGCCTTGCCTGTAATCCTGACACTCTGGGAAACTGAGGCAAGAGGATCCCAAGTTCAAACGCAGCCTGGGAAACTTAACAACTTCTGTGCAACACAATTTCAAAATTTAAAAGTGACACATGCCTGTCATCTTCGCACTTGGAGGCTGATGCAGGAGTTCAAGAATAGACTTCAAGACTAGAATTGCCTACATAGTTAAATCAAGGCCAGCCTGAACTACATAGAGATCCCATCTCAAAACAGAACAATTTAAAATTAAGAAATATCTTTTTTGTGGATGGACTGTCCTCTGGCCCAGCCCACCTATCCCTGGCATGCTTCCCACATGCTCCCGCGTGGACCGCCAACTTTGAACGGACCATCCTCAGGGTCCTAGTACTGCTGTTGATCTTAGGCTCCCCCAACCCCTGGACCTAGTACTGCTGCTGATTTTTGGCTCCCACCCCTTCTCACAGAACCTTGGACTACAGTGAATTAACCATGCTGGGTTGATGGAAGACTCAGTAACCCCTCACCCAAACAGAAGACCTCAGCAGGCTCCAGTCAATGTAGTGAGTTTGCCCCTAAAATAGAAGTCTTCCCTGGGTATATAGGAGCAGTAGTAAAGCTCTTTCTAACTGTAAGACCTTGGAGAGCTTGGCAACAGGGTGGGTGATCACCTCTTCCACACAGAGAACATTAGGCAGGTTAAGGAGTGTGCCAATAAGGCCTTCCCCAACTTGGAGAAAATTAAAAGGGCTTATGAGACACCTAGTGACACGGAGGGCCTCAGCTGACACAAACACTATAGACCAGAAATAGGCTATTTAGCCCAGGAAGAATATAAGACTCACCTAACAGTCCCTGCAGGAGGAATTCAGGTGACTGGGTCTCCTCTTCATTGTGGTACCCAGCAACTGGATAAACATCAACCACACAGTAGGAACCTAAGATTGACACTACCAACAGTTGAGACTATTGGAGTGAAAGACCAAATATTAGCCCAAAAGGTGAAAATGACAAAATGAAAAAGCAAAATGCAATCTCAAACATCTAGCTCATCAGGAACAGGTACAGGTAACACTGAAATAGAGAATTTTAAAAGTCATACACCAGAAATCTCTGAAAAGATAACAAATGAAATAAAGAAACAAATCAATGAAGCTATAGAGGAAATCAAATTAGAAATCGTCCATGTAAAGACAGAAATAACAACCTTAGTAAAGGAATTGCTCAGCATAGCCAGAAAAGAAAGAGATAAAAAAAAACAAACCCAACAATAACATAGGAAATTGATTGAAACCTTGAATTAACAATATAGAAAACAAGCAGAATTCATGAAACAAATTCAAAGAGATACCCAAGAAACAAAAAATTCTATTGAAAGCTGGCAAACAGTTTAAATGAAGCTGAGAATAGAATTTTGGACCTTGAGGAGAGGATTGCAATTAGAAAACATGAAAGGATAAAACTTTTAAAAATAACAAAACAACATGAAATGACAATCCAGTAGCTTCAAGATGACACCAAGAGAAATAATATAAGACTAATATAAGATGCAGGAGTCAACGCAAAGGACATGGGCAAACTATTCACAGACGTAATACCAGAAAATTTCCCAAACATGAGGGAAAAATCTGATATATAAATAAGTGAGGCATATAGAATGCCAAACGGTCACAACCAATATAAATCTACACCCAGACATATAATAATTAGGATCACAGACATACAACATAAAAACAGATACCAAAAGCTGTTAGAGAAAAGACACAGTCGCCTGTCAAGGAAAACCCATCAGGATCATAGCAGACTTTCTAGCACAAACCCTCAAGTTCAGACAAGCTTGGAGTGAAGTATTTCAAGCTCTGAAAGAAAATAACTTTCAACCCAGACTGATGTACCTAGCAAAACTTTCATTCAAATTTAATGGAGAAAGAAGATACTTCCATGACAAAGCACAACTGAAGAAATTCATGTCCACCAAATCAACCCTAAAAAGAATATGGAAAGACATACTAGATTGAGATAAAAATGATCACAATTTCAAGAACAACAGAAAGAAACCACCAGGCAGGGAAAGTAATTAAACAAGGGGGAAAGCAGAAAACAAACAACTGGAATATAACATGGCAAAGTTGAGCCAGTACATATCAGTGATATCCATAAATATAAATGGACTCAATTCACCTATAAAAAGAAATAGATTGACAGAATGGATCAAGAAACAGGATCCCACAATATGCTGTATGCAAGAAACACATCTGACTCAAAAGGAAACACATAGATTAAAAGTCAAAGGGCACAAAACAGTATTCTATGCAACAGGAACCCAGAAAAAAGCAGGGTTACCTACTTTGTTTGCAGACAAAGTGAGCTTCAAACCTAGAATGATTAAAAGTGATAAAGAAGGTCACTACATACTTGTTAGTGGAAACATTCATGAGGAAGAACTAACAATTATAAATATATATGCGGAGAACCATCAGAATCTCTTGAGATCCCATGCCATGTTGGAAATTAAGGTGATGGGAAACCAAGCAACCAGCTCACCACCTTGGTAAGTGGCTGTGGCCTGGCAAGCTGCAGCCACCCCAGTGAGAGAACTATCAGCATCTCCTGAGATCCGTGCCACGTTGGAACTTAGGGCACTCAGAAACCAAGCAGCCAGCTTGCTGCCCTGCTAAGTGGCTTTTGCCTGGCAAGCTGCAGTCACCCCAGGGCGAGAACCATCAGCATTTCCTGAGATCCATGCCATGTTGGAACTTAGGACACTGGGAAACCAAGCAACCAGCTCACTTTCCTGGTAAGTGGCTGTGAGCCTACTGGTGCCCCAGCTGAGATTCACACATCCTTCCTCCCTCCCCGACCCCATTAGCAAGTGGGAGCCAGAGATCTGAGCATCTCTTGCGAGACTGACTATATGCAATGTAGCAAATAAGGGGGGTTTTCTTCTACCATCTCTTTGAAGGCAAATATTTTTATCACTGTTTTGCTTTGTTCTGATTAATGGTATTGCTCCATTCAATATTGTTTTGATAAGTTCTATAATGTTCTGTATTTCTTTTGATTCTGATATACCTGATTGAAAGAACAACTATTGTGAAGAAAACGAGATATACTATACTACCTATTACTGTTATCCTGGTAACCTGCTATGAAATTCTGTACCAATTTCACTACATTGTCTCAACTGGCTTTGTTCCATCTTGTTCTGTGGTATTTTACTACTTTAAAAATTTTTTAAAATTATATATATATATAAAATACAGGAGCATCCAACTGTATAAGAAAAATACTGATGGACATAAAAAACCAAATACACAAGAACACAATTGTAATAGAGGACCTTAACACCCCACTGTCACAGAAAGATTGATCAACTAGACAGAAAAATCAACAAAGAAATACCAGAACTAAATCCTACCTGTGAGCAAATGGACCTAGTGGGTGTTTAAGGAGTGTTCCACCCAACCACATCAGAATACACATTGTTCTCAGCTGCACATGGGACATTCTTCAAAATAGAACATATATTACTGCATAAAACATTCTTAAGTAAATGCAAAGGGATTGAAATTATCCCATGTATAGTATCTGACCACAGTGCACTGAAATTAGAAATCAATGCAAAAGAAATTGCAAAAACTGCAAAAATACATGGAAATTAAAAAACAACCTTCTGAACAACCAGTGAGTTACAGATGAAATTAAAGAAGAAATAAAACGATACCTGTAATGCAATGAAAATGCAGACACAATGTACTGTAACCTGCGGGATGCAATGAAAGCAGTCCCAAAAGGGAAATATATTGCAATAAATTGTTACATTTAGAAAATGGAATGAGCACAAATAAATGACCTAATGCTGCATCTCAAGTTTCTAGAAAAGGAAGACCAAGTCAAACCCAAAGCTGATAGAAGAGAGGAAGTTGTAAAGATCAGAGAAGAAATTAATGCAATTGAAACTGAAAAAAAAAATACAAAAAATTAATGAATCAAAGAGCTGGGTTTTTGAGAGAATATATAAAATTGATAAACCTCTAGCCAACCTCATCAAGAAAAACAAAGAAAATCTCAAATTCATGCAATAAGGACTGAAAAGAAAGAAATTACTACAGATCCCATGGAAATTCAAAAGATCATGAATACCTACTTTGAAAATCTCTACTCACATAGGGTGGAAAACACAGAGGAAATGGACAGATTTCTAGAAACATATGAACTACCAAAGCTCAATCAAGAAGATATAAAAAGTTGGAATAACCCAATATCAGTTACTGAAATTGAAAATGTAATTAAAAACTTACCAACAAAGAAAAGCCCACTCACAGCTGAATTCCACAAGAAATTTAGAGACGATTTGATGCCAATACTCCTTAAACTCTTAAATGAAATTGAAAGAGAAGCAACACTCCCTGACTCATTCCTGGAGGCAAGTATCACTCTGATACCAAAACCAGAGAAAGACCAAATCAAAAAGGAAAACTAAAGACCAATCTCACTAATAAACATGGATGCAAAGATTCTCAATAAAATACTGGAAAATAGAATGTAGCAAGTCATCAAGAAGATTATACACCACGACCAAGTGGGATTTATTCCAGGAATGCAGGGATGATTTAGCATATGCAAATCAATAAATGTAATACACCACATCAACAGAGCCAAAAATAAAAATCACATAATTATCTCAATAGATGCAGAAAAGGCTTTTGATAAAGTCCAACATTTGTTCATGATAAAAACCCTACAGAAACTCAGAATAGATGGAATCTACCTCAGTCTCATAAAGGCCATCTATGACAAACCAACAGCCAACGTTATACTAAATGGACAAAAACTGAAAGCCTTCACTCTAAAATCAGGAACAAGACAAGGATGTCCACTATCATCATTCCTATTCAATATAGTTATGGAAATATTAGCCAATCAGACAAGAGAGAGAAATAAAAAGAATAAAGATAGGAAAGGAAGAAGTAAAATTATTGTTATTTTCACATGACATGATACTTTACATAGAAGACCCAAAAAACTCCATTAAAAGACCACTAGAGGTAATAAACAAATTCAGCAGCGTAGCTTGATACAAAGTCAACACTCAAAAATCAATAACATTCCTGTACACAAACAAAAACTCCCCAAGAGAGAAATGATGGAAATATCACAATAGCATCTAAAAAAATGAAATACCTAGGAATCAACTTAACCAAGAATGTAAAAAACCTATATGCTGAAAATTATACTACTCTAAAAAAAAAAAAGGAGACTGAAGAGAATATTAGAAAATGGAAGGATATTTCTTGCTGTTGGTTAGGAAGAGTCAACATCATGAACATAGCCATACTCCCAAAACTGTTATACAGATTTAATGCAATTCCAACCAAAATATCATTAACACACCTTACAGATCTAGAGAAAACACTTCTAAAATTCTTTTGGAAACAGAAGAATAGAATAGCAAAGGTGATTCTGAGGAACCAAGGAAAGGCAGGAGGCATCTCAATTCCTGACCTGAAATTATACTACAAAGCCACAGTAATAAAATCAGCATGGTACTGGCAAAGAAATAGACCTGAGGATCAATGGAACAGATTAGAAGATGTAAACACAACTGCAAAGACACTCAGCCACCTGGTATTTGACAAAGGGGCTAAACATATTCACTGGAAAAAGGATAGCCTCTTTAATAAATGGTGTTGGAAAAATTCCAGATGCTGAAGACTGAAACTAGACCCATGCCTATCACCATACACTAAACTAAAGTCAAAATGGATCAAGATATTAAACAGAAACACTAAGGAAGACAAAGTAGGTAGAAATCTTGGAGACATAAGGGTACGCAGAGATTTCATGAACAAAACACAAACCACACAGGAAATACTTCAAAGAATCAACAACTGGAATCTCATCTTATTAAAAAGTTTTTGTAGGGGTTGGGGATTTAGCTCAGTGGCATAAGCATCTGCCTTGCAAGCACACAGTCATGAGTTCGATTCCTGGTATCAATTTAAAAAAAAAAACAATTTTTGCATTTCAAAATAAATCAACAAAATGAAACGAAAGCCCATAGAATGGGAAAGAATTTTAGCCAACAATCACTCAGACAAAGGACTTATATCCAGAACATATAAAGAACTGAAAAACATCAAGCCCCCCAAATTCAAAGACCCTCTCCAAAAATGGGCATCTGAGAGGAACACACATTTCTCAGATGAAGAAATACAAATTGCAAATAAATACATGAAGTAATGTTCACCATCTCTGCTCATTCAAGAAATGCAAATTATAACAGCATTGAGATTTCATCTCACTCCAGAAAAAAATGGCTTCCATCAAGAAATCAACTGATAACAAATGTTGGTGAGGTTATGGGAGGAAAGGAACACTTCTCCACTGTTGGTGGGAGTGTAGACTGGTGCAGCCACTATGGAAATCAATATGGAGATTCCTCAACAAACTAGAATTAGAAGTTCCTTTCAACCTAGCTATTCCCCTCCTGGGTATTTTCCCCCCAAAATTGAAAAGATCATGTCACAGTGATACATGTGCACCCATGTTTATAGCAGCATAATTTGTAATAGCTAAGTCTTGGAAACAACTAAAATGCCCATCAACCTCAGAGTGGGTGAAAAAGATGTGCTATTTTTATACAATATAATATTTTAAAAGCTGATCTTGAGTCTTTTATAGGTAAATGGAGTGCTCTGGGGTTTAGCTTAGTTGGCTAAGTCCCACTCTGTAAACATGAGATTGTGAGTTCCATCCCAGATGCAGCAAAAAAAAAAAAAAAAAAAGACTATACTAAATGGAGGCAACTTGAGACTATCCTCACAAGTGAAATAAATAAGACTAACATTTGTAAATATCACATTGTCTCTCTAGTGTAAAAATAATAAAAACTAAAATAATAACAAGATCCAAAATGTATAATAGACATTGTAAAAATGAAAGGTAAAGAAAGTGCTTTAAAGAATATAACTCTATGTATGGTTAAGTGTGTAAGATAGATGATCATATTGCTAAGTTTTCATTGGATCATTGAACAGAATGGCTTGCACTGTCAATGTGTGAGTGTCTATCCACTTTTTATGTTTTGATTTTGTATATTGAACAACCATTTCTAAGAGGACAATATGTAATTTATCAACTAGTGATTTCTCAGTATTAATATTTTTTTGTTTTTGAAATTCTGTATTATTTCTACCCTTTTTTCTGTTTTGTCTTTTTTTTCTTTTTTCTTTAACTAAAAAAAAATAATTTTTTTGGCTTTTTTTAGACAGGTCTCACTATGCAGTACAGGCTGGCCTTGAATTCACTATGTAGCCCAGGCTTGTGCTGAACTCAGTCTGTAGCTCAGGTTGGCCTTGAACTCTCAGTGATTCTGCTGCTTCAGCCTCCCAAATTCTAGGTTTACAGGCTTGTACCACCATGCTTGCCAGAGTAAGAAATAAACTTTTTAAAAAGGCTAGGGATTTACCTAGATGTGAAGGCCCTAGGCTCAGTTTCCATAGCACTATGCATATATTTACATAGAAAAAGAAAATTCAGATGTATCAAGCAATAGAAAATGTGAACAGCAGAGCTCTTCTCTATCTTTAGTTTTTAAATATTTATTTACTTATTTATTTTAACTTTTGTCTTTTTGAAACAGGGTTTTTCTATGCATTTCAAATTGCCCTTGAATTCACTTTGTAGTCCAGACTGACCTTGAACTTCCATCAATCTTCCGGCCTCAGCCTCCCAAGTGCTGGGATTACAGGCATGCACCACCCTCTATCATTTTAAATAGGCAATTTAATACTTTACGTCAGCTTCTCAAAATATATAAATAACCCAGTTTTTCTAGGACTATCTCTAGTTGCTGTCTAATAACAGGAGGCTTGATTTGCCCTGGGTGGGTGGGTGGAGGGGGAATCCAACACTGGTATTAATTTCTAAAAATTGGTTTGACCTCTACTTTCTCGAATGAAAGTTCAGCAACCATCTCAATAAGACAGATAGTTTCATATCAGAATGGGAAGATAAAGATCATGAGTACTGCCTAAATTCCAGAAGAAAACCCTCAAAAGTTTTGCCTAATGTTTATTTATATTAAAAACAAAGATTCATTTTGTGTTTGTGTTTTGCACCAGCTCTTGAATGTCCTCCACGTGACCCCAGTGAGAAAGCTAAATTGAGGTGTCATCTGTGACCCATATCATCTCTCCCTCCTTTTTGCACCAATCCCAGACTCTCTCCACATATCAGCGTGGAGCAGAGTTCATACATTTCACCAATTAAGGCAATTGGCTTTGGACTTCGCCCTGCTCTGCTCCTCCTTAACTAATACAAGCGTCTTTGATCCTGGATTTTCTCCCCACTACTGCTGAGCACAGTTTATTGCATGCAATTATAATGGCAAACATTTCTGTGGTGCTCACTACAATGTTAGGTGCTACTATAAGCATTTAACTTGAGATAAGTCATCTAATTCACAGATGAAGAAAGGGGGCACAGAATGATGAAATAAACTTGCTGCAGATCCAACATCACGTGTTATATTCAGTGGTTTAAGAAAATATATCTGGTTATGGAGCTGACCCGGGGAGGATTGTGGTGGATTAACTAATGGTCAGTTTGGAAAGCCCTGCTGAAGGAGTCAGCATGGGTTGCTGCCAAGATGACAAAAAGAAAATGAAAGATGGTATGCTGTTAAATTTCCTGGAGAAGCTTGTTGTGGCAGATTTTCCTGATAAGAACTTGGTTGCTCTTTGCAAGGTTGCTATTTGATTTACTCCAGTGAAAAAGCTTCCTTTAAGTGACTTCCTCCTCCTCCTTCCTCAACTCCCTCTGAAAGTCTCCTTCTACCTCTGATCCCCCTAGAGGAACAAGAGAGGTGTCCACAGGGGGAATTCTAAAATTATAATACCATATGTCAATTACACTTGTTTAAAAAAATAATAAAAATAGAAAGTAGGGCCCAAAATAAAAGAAAATAGAGAAAAAGAAATCAAAATAGGGAAAGAAAAGGAAAATAAAAATTAAAAAGGAAGCAAAGTGTGGTGACACACAACTGTAATCCTAGCACTTGGAAGGCTGAGGCTGGAGGATTTCCATGAGTTCAAGGCCAGTTAAACTGCACAGTGAAATCCTGTCTCAAAAAAAAAAAAAAAATTAAAAGGGAGAGAAAACTAAACAAAAAAAGGTCAAACTACCAAGTTATGCTAAACTGGGACAAATTTATCCATTGTTATAGGGGAAAGAAACTTTTAACCTGCTAGATGTCCAAATGAATTCTAGGAACAATGGAAGTTTTTACAAAGGCTTCTTCTTACCCATGAGCAAGGGGTATATATTTATTTTTACACATACACATAATGAGCCCAAAACTGTAAAGCTTAAAAAGAGCATCTCTAGCGTGTCCTTTGATTTTCTTACTCCCTCTCTCTGGTTCTCAAAAAGTTAGTTGTTCAAGTCCTTTGATCAGTGTTTTGAATTTCTGCTTAGCAGTCAGGTTGGAGTTGATCCACAGCTTTAGTCTTTGGAGGCATGTTTTGATAAGGAGGAGAGAACCATCCTAAAAAGGCTTTTGGTTTTGATTTTCTTTCTGCTCTTGAGATGGCTGAGATTTGTTTCTCTTGTGCTAGGACATTTTTCTTCTCTGCGGCTACTGCCTTCCAGGACTGGTTTACAGGATAGTGGGTTTCCCCCTCCGAGCTGCCCTTCACTGATGTCTGCACAATATTCTTTTTAAAAATTGTCTGGATTTGACCTTCAGACCCTCAGAAAATAAGTGTGAATGTATTATTCTAAATTTATCAAACCTTCTACCCTTGGCAAATCTGGAAATTAACTCCTTTTATTATGGAAAGCTAAGTTAGGTGGAACTATTGTAGGCAGTCAGTTAGGACTGTACTCTTGAAGGAGTCAGTACAGAAGATAAGAACCATGGAGACTGCAGTTTGAGGTGCATCTGAAGAAGATTAAAGTCATAAAAGTCAGATTTGCATATCTCCCTAAGGGATAAATGGACGTTTGAGATGATCGGTATCACCCCCTTTGAGATTTCCCAGTATCTCATTAGGGGTGGGCCATCCTCTCCCAACACTAAGACAAAAAAACACCAAGATTAAGACTACTAAAGACTAAAACTAAGGACAAGACTACAGATTATTGACCAAGGCTAATGATGTTATCCATATGCCCTGCTGCCACTGAATCAATATCACCTAAGCCACTGAAATTTTATTGGGTGATCATACCTTTGACCTACATTGTTCCCATATCATGATTTTGATCTTTAAGACTTCCTTTGAGAAGTGGGCTCACTGGCAATCCATTTGCTCACTGGTTAAACTAAAAATATTCCTAGGGATCCTTTAGAATTTATGAACATTTTTAAACAAAGCAGGTCTATTCTAATGTGGTAAACCGTCAGCCTAAATCCCTTCCTAATAATAGTCTTTGCTTTCACAGGTATAAAATGCTTTTTCTTTCTGAAACATTACAAGATATCCCTGCTAATTAACGACCTATAGGAAAAGTTCTGACTAGCCTGCTTATAATTACAAACCTAAAAACTACAAAAGGATTACTGTAATTCAACCTGACCAATATATCCATGATTGCACTCTGGATTAAGCATAATTGCCTTGCGTATTTATATATTTGTCCATCTGTGGGTTTAATGTATGTTAGTAACCATGATTAAATTGCCAGCAGCTGCTTCATTTAAAAAATTCTTTTCTGAGGTCAATAATTCTTTTTTGATATTTCCATGGAAGGACAACTGCTTACATAGATTTTCAGGGTAACCAAACTCAGTAATGTAGCTCAATATAAAATCAACACACAAAAATAGCCTTCCTTACACAAAAAATAAACTCACAGAGAGAGAAATTAGCATCCAAAAAATGAAATCCTTAGGAATCAATCTAACAAAAAAAGTAGAAGTAAAAGATCTCTACATTAAAAATTACAGTGCTCTGAAAAAAGAGATACAAGAGGATATAAGAAAATAGATATATCCCTTGCTCATGAGTAGGAAGAAGCAATATAGTAAATACCATTAGCACACCTCACAGAACTAGAGAAAACAATCCTAAAATTCCCTTGGAACTAGAAGAGATCTAGAAAAGCAAAAACAATTCTCAGCAGCAAAGACAAGGCAGATGGCATCACAATCCCTGACTTAAAATTATAGTACAAAGCTACAGTGATAAAATCAGCATGGTACTGGCAAAAGAAAAAAAAACAGACCTAAAAATCAGTGTAACAGATTGGAAGATATAAAAACAACTCCAAACACACATAACCATCTTATCTTGACAAAGAAGCCAAACACATTCACTAGAAGAAAGATCTCCTGTTTAATAAATAGTGCTAAAAAAACTATCTTCCCACATGCCAAAAACTAAAACTAAACCCATGCCTATCACCATGCATTAAACTAAAATTGAAATGGATCAAAGATCTACATATTAAAACACACACTAAGTCTGCTGGAAGAGAAAATAGGCAGAACTCTTAAAGACACTGATATATGCAAAAATTTCATTAATGAAACCCTGATCTCATGAGAAGTAATACAAAGAGTCAGCAACTGGGATCTCATCCTATTTAAAAGCTTCTGCACAACAAAAGATACCAGCAACAGAGTGAAAAGACAACACATAGAATGGGAATAAATTTTAGCCTTGTTGTCCCTCAAAGAACTTATATCTAAACATACAAAGAGCACAAAAAATCAGACTACCCTCAAATTTGAAGACCAAATCCAAAACTGGGCATTTGAGACCAATACACACTTCTCAGATGAAGAAGTATGAATGGAAAATAAATATATGAATAAATGTTCAACGTCATTCATTGATCAAGAGATGCAAAGTAAAACAATGCTGAGGTTGCATCTCACCATAAAGAATGGCTGTTATCATCAAGAAGTCAACCAGCGACAAATACAGGTGGGGCTGTCAAGAAAAAGGAACTCTTCTCCACTTTTGGTGGGAATGTAGACTGGTACAATCACTGTGGAAATTAGTGTGAAAAATCCTCAAAAAACTAGTGTTAGAGGTGCCATTGACCCAGCTATAGCCCTTTTAGGTATCTTCCCAGAAGAAGATACCACAGCAATGTATGCACACCCATGTTTACAGCGTTACAGTTTGGAATATCTAAATCTTGTAAAGAATCCAAATGCCCATCGAGTGAGGAATGGATAAAATGTTTTTTTTTTTAATATAATGTTGTACTATTCAGCCATTAAGAAGGGTAAACTTGAGACATTTGTAGGTAAATGGATGTACCTTGAGCCCATACTCTTAAGTGAAATAAATTAGACTCACGTGTGACAATATCACGTGAGACAATATCATATTGTCTCCCTGGTATGAGAAACAGAGAGTAAATAAAGATCAAAATGTACATTAGATATTGTGAAATGGGAAGAAATTGTTCAAAAGGAAAGAGGAATTAGAGAAGAAGATAGGAGAAAAGAAGAAAAGGAAAAGGAAAACTGTTTAAAAAGAGTATAAAATGGAAACAGCTTTGTAAATAGAGAAAGGAGGAGGGATTGAAGAAAGAGAAGGGAATTGGGGAAAAAAAGAAGAATCTAACTACACCATGTACAGCTATCAGTTTCTTATGATGAATATGGTCACTATGTGTTTTTAAAAATGTACCAATAAATTTAATTTTTAAAAAAGTTCGCATGTTTAATATATATTCTAAATAATAGGTGTTCTCTTTTATACAATATATGTTTAGACTTGATACACACAAAATGATCAAAATTTAACATTTGTTTACATTGGATCCTGACAGTTAAAGTTGATCTACATCTATTGACTTTGATTAAAGAAGAATTTTTGTTATCGTATGAATAAGACAGAAATGCATATTGGGTAGTAAGACCATTGTGGTCGTTAACACTATTTCCAAAAGTTATCAGCACTGTGAGATGTCTTTAATTCTTATCAATATAACTATACCTTATAAAACTTGTTAGAGTCTAAAATTTATCATAAGAGTAAAGACTAAATATAAATATTTCTATATAGCTGTGAGACCAATTACTGTTAACCTCATGGTATATTAAATGATGCATTTTTGTTTCCCAAGTGCATAGGCCTTCAAAGATACAAACTGAAAAACATCACACTGGTAATTTCCAGGTTAAAATTCTTTACAGTGGTAAATTTTTTAGGCTAAGCATCTGGTTTTCTTTTATTTTGTTTCAGCTATTTGTGATGAAAGGCATATATCAAGCCAACATAATATAGCCAGCCAGATAATATTAATACTTTTCAGTGTTTATGTTTTTGTGATTGTTATAATAATTATGTTATAAAAGTTAAATATACCCAGGCAATCCAGGCAATGTCACTCTAAAACTTAAAATGTCAGAGGTTAATAACCTATAAAGTACGTTTATAAACCTATACATTCTACTTAAATGTTACTTTGGTAATAAATGGTTTAAGATAACAAACTGAGTAAATGTTTCCTTGTGTCATTTAATGGAGACAAAGGTAACTGAGTAAGAAGTTATTTTATACTAAAATGAAGATTTAAATGTGTTTCAAAAATCATACTGTCATCCTGACTGTTATGCTACAACACTATGCTGCCCTGGTCTCAAGTTTTCTCTGTAAAACTTTAGAATTGTTATCTGCTAACAGCCTGCAGAAATTCAACATTTAAAACAACCATGATTAATAAAATTTACTCCCCAGGCAGTAATCAATTCCTTGATTTAAAAAGCAAGGAAATTTGGCAAATGGAGGGGACTCACTATAAATCTTTTACCAAACTTAAGTATGTTCGTGTCTCTATTGAAATGAACAATATGCAAGACATGGAGGCTCTAGGGCCTTATGTCAAAGCTAATTCCCTTTAACCTGTATCAGCCCCGAGTGTCAAAAGGTCACCATATGATCTTCTGTTCTTGATCTATCATCACCCTTTCGGACAAAGATTTACTATTTAAACTCAATTATTAAGACAAAAAGGGGAAATATAACAAGAGAGACAATACCCACAGGAACAATTATGTAAAACACTCCTTTAAATTTTTAATGTTGTGTCTCAGATGGCTTTACAGCTGGGGAAAAGCATTTTATTTCTACAAAGACCTTATGTGGCCCACAAGGACTGGGTCCCATGGAATTGCCCACTTGGGGAAGCAGGTATGCATCTGTTTTATCACCAGATGAGAAGCAACCCCATCCCCAAGCTGCAAGAGATGGCGCTTCCCATCCAGCAATGGGCAACAAGAGGAGGAAAACAGATCTGCTACCCTCTGCACTGCAATCCTCAGATCCACCTAGGGAGCGATTAAACAGCTCAATGCACAGACTGAACAGATGCTTGCAAGCCAACAAACCTCCTCCTGCAATGTAACACAAATCAAGTATAACACTAAGATGGCAAAGGTAAAAGGATTCCTTTTTATTCTGCTTCTGTTCAACTGTATACCAAAAGTAAGTGGCATGATATATTCAGCACATACACTTATACCTCCTGTATTTGATATAATCACCCAGGGAGACCCTGAGCCTCTCCTCTCCTATATGGATACCTCATAGTGACAGAGCCTGGCTACCCTCTGCTAGCCTGTCATGGATTATGATAAAAATTATGGCCACTATGGATACTATTATGGCCACTATCGGCCTACCAGTTCCACATGGTGCATACCATGTGTTAATTATAATAATGTTAAGAGCTAAAGCCTAGCTCTCCAACAATCTTACACATGATTGAGATTGAGTGGGAGACTGTGCTCTTGAACAAATCACCTCAGCACTTAAGCATCTCAAGCAAAAGCAGTAAGACAGCCCTACCAGCTGCTGCAGCCGCACCAACCATTGCCTGACCTCATTCCATCCAAACTGCCCAAACTATGCATGGATATCTTCAGAATGTCACTTCTGAGCGCTTAACTCAAACTTATTGATATAAGGTAATGAGACTCCTGACCTACTATATCTAGTATGACCTCGAGTTCTCTAAAATTGAAGAATGAATTTTAGGAACAATGGAGGTTAAGAGTAGAATATATTTATTGAGAGAAAGAAACCTTCTGTCTGAAGAGAGACAGAAGGGGTCCCAAGCAGTTTACCAAGGACTCTGTCTTTTCCAGGGAATTTTATAGAGCAAAATCATGAGATTAAGACGGCTCAAAGGTGGGGAAAAATGGGAATTTGCAAAGTGGACATAAGGTGGAACAGAACTGTGGTCAACCAATAAGATTAATTGCCCAGGTAAAATTGATTAAATTGGGAACAAATGGGGAAGTGAGTGGTATAGAAAGCAAGAATTACGGATCAGTGACTCTTCCTATAGTGGACTGGGATGGTGACTCTTGGCTTCTCAAGGTGATCTAGATTTAATCCATAAGGATATACTTAAGGGTGTGGTTACATTTGTTTTGCCTTCTGTCTTGAGCTCTGGCCCACAGCAAGAGGTGTGTGTCCTCTCCCAGGTTATCAGAAATCTGGTCCTCTGTGCTGGCTCACTTGAGGGCCCATCCCTGTCTGACTGCCTATAACATTTCTAACTGGCTCAGCTGCCTGTAACACTACATGGATAAGAAAACTTTACAAAAACTCTGTTGTCTTGAGGCTGCTATCAGATGGCTGCGCAAACATCGACAAGCTCTTTGAACACATAGGAGGCTCAGCTGTGCTGCCAGTTACCATTCCATGTGCATCACTCTATTCTGCTTAATCATTCTAAACCTTAAGGAGAAGTTCAAGGTCTTCTCCACTGTGCTTTTCATGCAAATCTAGACAGAGAGTCGTCAGGGCTGGGTTTAGGCCCAATTTGACCAACTTCCAATGGATCCCCCAACCCTAGATCATCTCAATGGTATCATCTATTGGCTGAATCCCAAAAGCTGGCCCTCACCCTTTGCATTTAGACTCTTTCTCCACTAAGCCCAATATCCCTCATCCCTTCACTCTGTCCCTTTTTACCCCAACCCATGTATGAAACAAAAAAAAAGGAGTATGAGGGTAGAGGACAGGGTTGCCTGAGGTCTGCATGAGATGGAGATGCAGAAGTAAGGGACTTTTGGAAAAATGCCCAAAACCCCCAAGAATGCATGGTCAGAGGTTAAAAGAGCCTAAAGGGCCACAAATCCAAGTAGGATCAAACACACTGCCTTAAGGAATGAATGCTCTAATCTTTGTCCTTCCCATACTCTGATCTATCATCTAGATCGGTCCCCAGGTCGGTCATTTAACAGATCCCCTGACCTTCCCTTATCTTCTATATGGGTTCCTTCCCAGACACTCTTTATTTTTTCTTTGATCTCTGCTTCCTTGTTCTAGCAGTAAAAGGCACAGCTTCAGTTTGGAGCTGTCCTTTGAAACTTTCTCACACTGAGCTGTATCTGTTTAACAGCAGCCCCTCCAGCAACTATTGCTATATATATTGGGAAAAAAATTATCTTCATTTTTGTACTAGAAAATCATTTCAGAATAAATCATGGCTGTTTTTCCAGTTTCACAGTGCGTGTGGACACTACAGTTTAGTGAGAGATAACTTATTTGAAATTAGAAAATAAATCAGAGATTTAATCAGATGTGAAACTTCCCAGTCATGAACCTACTTAAGTGTTAGACCATCCTTAAGTGTGGACAACAGGTATAGAAAACAATGAAACTCAGGTTACAGGCAGCTGAGTTAGAAATTTTAGAGGCAGTGAGACAGGGCTAGGTCCTCGAAGGAGCCAGTATAGAAGTCCAGGTATCTGGCAACAGTGGGGGAAACAGGCACCTCCTGCTGTGGGCCAGGCCTCAAGACAAAAAGTCAAACAAATGCAAATGCTCCCATATCCTAAGAATTGATATTCTAAATAGTTCCCTGTCACACTGAGAAAGCCAGGAGTCACCATCCCCACCCCCTAAGGAAGTCACTGCTCTCTAAGAATGCCGGCTTTCTATCTGACTGGCTTCCCCATTTGTCCCTAATGTAATCAATTTTACCTGAATTATTAATCTTACTGGCTAACTATAGTTATGTCCCCCACCTTATGCCCAACTGCCTTGTGAGTTCCCAGTTTTCGCCACCTTAAACCCGGCTCACTCCATGATTTTATTCTATACAAGTCCCTGGAAAAGACAGAGTCCTTGGCAACCGGCTCCGGACCCCTTCTGTCTCTCTTCAGACAGAAGCTTTCTTTCTCTCAATAAATATATTCTATTCTTAACCTCCATTGTTCCTAAAATTCATTCTTCAATCTTAGAGAACACAAACTCGTACTGCACATAGTAGGTTGGGAGTTTCATTCCTCTATATCATTGGGAGCTGCCTGGGCTTCCGGAAGAGATGCAAACAGCCATTCCATTCAGACACTGTAAGGTGACAGCCACTCACCTTTCCGGTGCCACTACAGTCTCACCTCCAGAGCTAAAGAACAAAAACAGCAACCCAGTCATCTATCTCTTAATCCCTCTTATGAACACACTAGAAAATGCTGCACAGGCTTCACCAATGCCATAAAATTCTAAATGTGTGCAAAAATAAGAGCCTTTCCAAAGCAACAAATAAAATCTAAAATCCATAATTTATCAATGGGGAGACTGGGGCACAGAGATTAAATCCTGCCCATCAGTTAATTAACATTTAAACTCTAACTAGCCTTCTATTTCTTGCATCTCAAACTGGTGCTCCTCCTATTACACCGTCCCACCATTTGAAAAGCTGCCTGGATATTTAACTGTGTTTGTACTCAGCTAAATTTTGTAAAGATGATAGCGAGAAACAAAGAAGGTCCCTATCATGGAATTCATAGCATGATATACTTTCATTTGTCTTCTGCCTGCGAGGACTTCGGGTGGGCGTGCATCTGTGAACCAGCCTCTGCTAACCTCTGCCTCATACATGGGCTTTTCATAGTGGAGGTGTTTTCATTGTAGGAACTTTAAAAATATGCCTTTGTTCTTCTTTCACCAGAACTCATTATGACTCAACCTAGACACCAGATGGGAGTGGCAGGAAAGACCCTGGAGGCAAGAGGCAGGGAAGTCATTTGATTTCAAACCAGGTGGATGGGTTTATGGGACCTGACACAAAGCAGAGAGATCAAGACAGACACCATTAATCCCATCCTTGAAGCACAAGCTAGAGGTGCCACTTCTGCTAATCAGACAAATCCTTTTCAGTTGCTTTAGCCTCTCACTGGCCAGAGGCTACAGAAAGTTTGTGTCCTGGCTAACTTGAGACCTCTTAGAGCACTTAGTTGAGGCTTAACATGTGCTTTCCCTGTCTGATCCTCACCAATTCAACCCAACTGAGGAAGGACTTTGGAGAAGTGCTTCTTTGGCCCTTTTTTGGCCTGAGACAAACTAAGAGTGACTCTGACATACAAAAGGTCCTGATAGTTTACTGTCAGGAAAAAAAAAAGTATTTGAGGTCAACTTGTCTAAAATCCCAGATTGCCATGGCTGGTAAGTGTTTTCACCATCTTGTTGGTGAAAAACAATACAAATAGAAGAGTGCCATACTTTGGAGTTATCCAACACCACACCTCAAACAGATCGAGCCATACAAAGCTTCTGGTTAAATCATACAGCATCTGATTATATAACTAAATGAACATTTCGAAGCTTTCAACAAAAGGGATCTGATTTCAAATGTGAATTCAGTACATGTATAAGGGGTATATATATATATATATATATATATATCCTATTACCTGTCAATGTTAAGAATTACCCTTAAATATATAAATACATAAAGACAGGGCCATTTTCCTTAGTCGGAGCTATAGGATGTTAATAGTTATAAGGAAAAATTAAACCAGGTTTTCTTTTAAGATTTTAGCCTATAATTTTAAGCGTGAGTATAACATTGTAAATAAAAAAACACAATCACTATCTTCAGTTTGCTTTGACTATGGCAATTGTTAAGAGTCTGCTGTAGTTGGGTTTAGTGGCACAGGTCTACAATCCCAGCACTGTGGGGGGCAGAGGCAGAAGGACCACAAGTTCAAGCCCAGCCTGGGCAACTTAGTGACTTAGCGAGACACTGTGTAAAAATAAAAAGGACTGGAGATGTGGTTTGGTGTGAAGGCTCTGAGTTTAATCTTTCCTAGTATCACACACATATGTGTGCGCGTGCGTGTACACACACACACACACACACACACACACACACACAGCTGTCAATACTCCTTGCTGTTACAATGCTATAAATGAGAAATAGATTGAGTTGGGGCAGATAATGTGTAGAAGTTAGGGCACAGCTGAGATGGACGGTGGCTAAAGAAAGGGGCCCACCAGGAACTCTTCCTGCCCCCTGGAGGCTCCCTTGGGAAAGGGTGTCCGGTGTCCCTTGTGACAGGGATGGCCTCTACAGCACCCACCCTAAAGGGAGGGAAACAGCTGGAGAAGTCCCTGGAGCAGATGGGGAAAGGCAGCTTTGTGAAATGAGGCCTCGCGCCAAGGAGTGGACAGGAGCTCTTCTCCCTTGGCCATTTTCCTTTCCTTTTCCAGAGCGTAACTTTCCCCCGTTAATTGCTACCTATCTCCTCACTATGATTCTGGAGAAGTTAAAAAATGAATGACTTTTTTCTTTAAACCTGGAAATACACTCAAAGATTTCTACATCTACCTCTAAGAGGAAAAATAACAATAAAACAACCAAAAACTATGAAACTAAATGCCTCATTCTTTGGTCACAAATCACAAATGAAGTGACAAACTTGAAACAGATTCCAAGCCCTTTAATTCAGGGTAGGATTCTCTAAATTCAATAGATAATCGGTATAATTATCAACCTTATCTTTGTAAAAATTCTATTTCCTTTTACTTTTCTTCAGTTAAAGATCGTGTTCACAAAATGTATAATAGATATGGCGAAACAAGATGAAAACATTCAAATGGGAAGGGGAACTTGGGAGAAGGCAAGAAGAAAGGAAAGAAGAAAGGGAAAAGAAAAAAGAATGAGAAAAGAAAGACAAATGAAAACAAAGCTTTTGTAAACAAGGAGGGGAAGAGGGGTTGAAGGGAGGGTAGAGGAATGGAAAAACAAGAATCAAGTTATATCATGTCCAGGTACAAATTCTCTACGATGAATGTGATCATTGTGTGTACTTACAATGTACCTATAAACTTAATTAAAAAATAAAAACTATGTCTAGGACATAGTTTCAGATAGAGCATTTAGTATCCAACCTACTTATTCAATACTTAATTCCAGATTTGCTTATTATTACCCATTTTTTCCCCACCAGACAGTAACATCCTGCAGCGCGTCCTCAGCTTCTTCAGGCCCCTTGTCAGCACAGCCCTCCAGTAGAAACAGACAGTGGCCATGTCTACACCAGGAACATGTTGGAGGAACCAGAGACCAGCTCAACCTCAGCTCTGAGGAGGACAAAAGTGAAGTGACAAAGCTAGGAGGAGGAGAAAAAAAAAAAAGCACGAAACTTTTCATCAGAACAAGAATTTAGGGGCTTAGCACTGTTTCTTACTGCTTTATCTCTAGAATCTAGAACAGTATCTGTCACTTACTAGGATTCATATGCTTGTTAAATACATAGCGAAATTCACCTATAAAAGTACTGTTGGATCTATGAGAAATTTGTATAGAAAGTCTATAAAAATTAATCAGGCATAAAAGATTAAACTGCAATCCCAGACTCAGAAGTGATTTTAACAGTGTTACACTAAAAGTGTTGGAATACCCAGTTTCTGCTCAGTGAATACACAGTTTTAGTTCTGTATTTAGACAAGATGCTGGTTTTCCCCATAAAAAAGATGTAAGATTCTTTGGCACTGACAGGCAAAATGCTGAGCCCTCAGAATAAAAAGAGAAAAAAGGACATCCCATCAGAGGAAGGTCAGGTGTTCCGTTCATAATAATGCCTGGCTCCTAAAATGTCTATGTCTTAATCTCTGAATCCTATGAATATATTTTCATGGTATTAAAATAGCAAAGGGGAATTAAGATTGCAGGTAGAATTGATCAACTAAATTTAAATAGGAGGGTTATGTTGGATTGCTCAGTCCAGTGTGATCACAGGATTCTTAAATGGAGACAAGGAAGGCAAATGTCAGTGAGAAGGGACACCGAAACACTGACTGGTCACTCCTGCCTTTGGAGTGGAGGAGGGGACCCATAAGCCAGGAATGTTGCCAGCATCTAGACACAGGCAGGACAAGGCAAGGAAACTGATTCTGCCATGAAGCCTCAAAAGAAACACACACCTGCCTACGCATACTGCCTGCCAACCTCCAGAACTGAAAGATAAAAACATGGCTTGTTTTAAGCCACTAAGATCATGATTATTCTTTATAGCACCCACAAGAAAGGTCTACACTCAAAAAAAAAGCAGAGCTGCAGAATCCCACAACACCAGTGGAGGTCTGGAGCATACTCTTGTGAGGGCATACTCTTCCCCAGGGGGCTGGGGAAGCAGAAGGGAAAGTTTCTGAAGAGGACAACTGAAGTAGATGCAATACCTGACTGACTTAGGGACCAGCAATCCTGTGTTGAATGGGGACCCTTGACATTCATACAGTGAAATCCTAAAACCCAACACCCCATAGCATGGTCTGATTTGGAGGTAGGGTCTTTAAAATGACAGTCAAGATAAAATGAGATAAGTAAAGCAGGCCTTAGTCTGATGTGATGATTTTTCTTATAAAAAGGAGAAATTCAGAGACAGACATATCAGGAGAACATACCACAAACATGCAGACAGCCAGAGACCAGCAATAAAGCCTTCCTGCACAGCCTCAGGAGGACCCAATCCTGTCAATATCTTAATTCAGCTTGAAATAGTCGTGCAGATGTACAAGCCACTCATTCTGTAGTGTTTTATTAGAGCAGCCCTAACAAACTTAGGGTGCTGGAGGGGCTGAGGGAAAAGTGCGCGGTTTTCACGGAATCAAGCATTTCCTAATGCATCGGGGGCAGATTTAGAAGATCCCTCACTGGCACCAGGTCAAAATCCCAGGGGACACCGATGAAGCAGGCAGTGGCACACAGTCCTGACCGCAGGTGCATTTCACCTGTGACACATCTCTCCATCAGGCCTGGCAGATCCCGCTGAGCAGTGGGCAGAGAGCTCGGCCTCAGTGCAGGTCTGGGGTGGGGAAAGGGTTCCTTACAAAGGAAGTAGTGACCACGCGGATGAAGGAGGAATGCAGTGGACAATGTGGGGATAACACGGAGAGACTGACAGAGAGGAAAGAAAGGGAGAGAAAAGACCACAGATTAAGAAGGAAAGAGATTTGGTCAACAAGGCCAGCATATGCACTCTACCGTTTCTAAGCACGGCTACAGATACCATCTCTCTTAAATACCACCACGGCCCAGCCAGGCGACGCCAGTTGTGCTTCACAGATGAGGAAGCCAAAGCTGAAAGCAGAGTCCTCTGCATCTCTGCCACCCCAGGAGCAGAGCGGGCCCCATATCCTCTGGTTTTCTTCCCGCCGCTCTCTTCTGAGACAGGTTTAACCTCACAAAAAACACAGAAGCCAAAAGCCACAGATGCCTATTCCAAAGAAATCCTAGTTAATTCACCTAGATGGTTGTTTGCGCACATGAAAAACTTCTACCCACCACCAGCGTCCTCCACTTTCCTTCCCTAACCTCAAAATCCACCCCTGGCGCATCAGTGCTGCCCCTCTCCCGCCACGCAACGCTTTACCCTCATCCTCTACCGTGTGTCTGCCCTGCTGCTCCGGCTGCAGGTGGCACTGGACCTGTCGTAGGCGGCGGCGACGGGGGACCGTGACGGGCGTGGGCAGAGCCAGGTGTGCCAGCCTAAAGCAAAGGCTCTCCCGCTCCTCCGGCCCACTGTGGGCGTGGCTGCCAGCGAGGAGGGAGTCTGGCGAGCTCCCCACAAGGGGAAGTCTGCGGGCGCTGAGGTTTCCGGGACTCGCCACACGCGAACCAGCAGGAAGCTCTGCTGGCACCGTCAATATGGACAGGTGGCGAAGCTAAGTACTCATCGCTACACACAGGGCGACTGCAGAACAGCCTGGTGCAAGGGAGATGCCAGGCCGGGTGAAAAGGGAGCCACCAGGAAGGGCGACAGCGCCACCTCTTGTCCAATCCCCTGGCAGCTGGCTTCAGGACGCTTGCAATTGTCAGACCTTCCCTTTGCCGAGTGTTACAAAGTACCACTGCCATGACCGTGACACGAGGATACCTGTAAGGTATAAGTGGAAATAAAACGCCCCGGAGCAGCTAATTAATCGCACATTCAGCATATATTTTCGCAAATGCATTAAGTGCCGTGACAATAATGAACAGGATAGGTATGTTGCCTGTCCGCGTAGAATCTACCAGGAGTACTCTCCAGCAATGACTTTGTTCTCACGTCCCTGCCATAGGGCTATTTCTACCTCCTTGTTAATTCAGTGGGTGTCTATGGAGTGCCCACTGTCTGCTGTGCCCACGTAAAGGACCAAAGGGAGGCACTTTGCAACATACACTGGTGATCTCTTCCCACAGATACTCATTCAAGCGTCTCTGTCTCTCTCGGTTGTGCTTCTGCAATGGCCAGGAAATATACCAACTCCAAGTCTAATTCCAGCAGAGTGGACATTCCTGGAATTTATTTACATAAGAATGGAGGAATCCCTGGGAAATCCTTTAGTATAAGAAAAGAGAAAGTCAAAGAGCAATGGCACTGTCTACTCACAAGAATACCTAGGGGTCAGCACTGTCTGCTCTCCACATCCTCTGGCTAGGAGTCCTGGGGAAGGGGATTGTGAGCATAGCTGGTGGAGATATTTCACTCACAAGCAGGGAAAGGTGGACGGCATACAGAATAGCACAGCTCTGGAACTGTTTTCAAAGAATTTAATGCAAATCGAGGCAGATGTGTTCTTCCAACTTCATCTGAAAACACAGTGCAGCAGGACTCACAAAACATGAGTACTGTGGGTACTGAGGGCTCCGCACAGTCCTGGAGTTTCTCGGACACCCCTGCAGTGAGGATCAGAACTGCCCTGGAAGCTGTAAATGGCACTGCAACAATGCTGAAGCCCAAATGAGACTTCCGGCATTGAGAGTCACCGCAGGGAACTGAAACCAGACAGGGGAAGTGGCCAGCTCCATGTGGAAGCTAGGGCTTAGGTGGTTGAGGATAGGAGAGGCCCCCTAGTTCCTTAGGATTTCCAGGGACAGTTGAAGAAAGTTCTTTAAGAGAACCGAGGTTCTACAACCAAGGAAAGGCAGACCCAGAAATGTGGGATATGACTGTTACGGCCTCGTGGTTACACCAGGTTGGTGTATCCTAGAGACATCCATGTATGTGTTCCTCGAACACTATATACTAGCTTTATAGTGCACATTAGTCTCCTATTGCTGATGTAACACATCACACAAATGTGGGGCTCAAATGATGCAAATTTATTATCTTACAGATCTGTAAACCAGAAGACCAATAAAGGTGTCCTTGTGTTAAAATCAAGGTATCGATTGGATTATATTGCTTTCTGGGAGGTCTTGAAAAGAATGTTCCCTTGCCTTTTGCAGCATCTAAAACATCTCACACATTCTTTGGTTTGGTCTAAACTTCTACTTACTGGAGCTTTGCCCACAGGGAGCTATCTCTGGTGAGGAATTGTATTTTTCTCCATAAATAAGCCAGTGCTCTCCAGGACCCACTATCAACACAGCTAAGTTACAGCATTTCTCTCAAAAATTTAAAGATACACATATATGTTCATTTAAGTTACATATTTTAGAGAAATGTGAAAAATTCAAGTCATGCAAAACTCAAAAACTACATTAAAAGTCCTTCATTCCTGAAGGCCAGCGATAGCCAGGAAGTCTTTTCACATGTTTTTCTGACCCTCTTTGCATCACTGTGTCTCTGACCACAGCTGGGAAAACTTCTCCACTTTTAAAGATTCATGTGGTTTTTGGATTGGACCCACTGCATAATCTTCCTCACACTACATAGAAAATGGGACGTGATCTCTCTAACTCCCAATTCCTTGTTTGGTGGGTTGGCTGGGTTTTTTGAGACAAGCATCTTACTGTGTAGCCCAGGCTGGTCGCCGCGCCTGGCCTCCCAGGTTTGGTTTTTTTTTTTTTTTTTTTTATGTAAAAGGGAGATGAAAAAATATCAATTTTATAGATGCCTTGAGAAGTTCTTATTTTTTTTAAAAAAATTGAAAGTATTTAAAAACTGAAATTGTTATGTAAGTGTTGTCACATTATTATCTAAAGTTAATAGTAACCTAATTTTCTGTTACTCTATACTTGAGCAACCCAGTACAGGTAAGTTGTGCCTGCTTTCTTTCTTTCTTTCTTTCTTTCTTTCTTTCTTTCTTTCTTTCTTTCTTTCTTTCTTTCTTTCTTTCATTTCTTCTTTTTATTTTTTTATACTAAAGACTGAACCCAGAGCCTTTGCACTGAGCTACATCTCTGGCCCCTTTTTATTCTGAGACAGGGCCTCACCTAAGATCCTAAATTTCCCAGACTGAACTCAAACTTTTGATCCTCCTGCCTCAGCCTCCCTCAGTGCTGGAATTTCAGGCATGTGCCACATGTCTGACACATTTGTCTTTTAAATACACTTTCTTGTCTATTTCAGTTTTCTTTTGACAAAATGTTAAAAATTATCCTGAGTCAAAACTCTAATAGATACCTTTCTGCTATATTATGTTCAGTATGAAGTTGATTTTGAAATACTATATTACTTCCACCTACCTCATTAATAAATGATAAAAAGGTCAAGGTATTAATACATGCCATTAAATAATTCTGTAAAGGCTGATGCTGATTATTTGATAAATACTCTTTAAATACAAATTTTTACATAGCTATTTCCTGCCCTAAGATACTATATGTTTCAGATTAAGAATACCATATCCACTTGACTGCAAATAGAAAGCGAGGAAATTCTGTGTAAATGCTTACATTTTTTTCATGTGCATTTCATCCTATCAAATGGCAAGTACAGTCCTTGTTCCCTGTACCTTTGAAGTCTCTCTTTACCTCATAATTTTCCTCTCTTCTATTACCTAAAGGTAATCCCCTCCCCATACTCTTTTTTTTTTTTTTTTTTTGACCCAGGGTTTTGATATGTAGTTCAGGCTAGCCTTCAACTCACAATGTAGCCCAGGCTGGCCTCAAACTTGTGGTGATTCTCCTGCATCAGCCTCCCGTGCACTATGATCATAGACATGTACTACGACCATACCTGGTCTCTTCTTTTTCTTTCTTTAACCTGTATTTCAGTAAAAATCTTTCTTCCTCACTTCTCTGTCTTAGTTACTTCTCTCACTGCTGGAACAAAAAATACCTGATACCCAAAGTTAAAAGGGGGAAGGTTTATTTAGCATACAGTTTGTAGAGGTTTCAGTCCATAATCAGCTGGGTCCAAGGCAGGGTGGAACACAGTAGAGGGTAGACAGTTCATGGCAGTGGAAGACAGAAAAGTAACAAAAGGAATGCAGGTGAGCTAAGCCTCTCTCTGCCCTTTTTGTCTTATCTAGACTGCTGGGATTAGGGAGGTGCCAATCCAATCAGTGGGCTGATCCCAGCAATCATACACTCTTAATCCCAGCACCGTTAATCCTATCATTGAACCACAAATAAATCACAAACTCTAGATTCAGTTATCTCTGAAAAGGACCCATCTGAAAATGCATGAGGCTTTGGGGAGACATGTGGACACAAACCAAAACATCCCTTAATATATGTATATTTTTTGTACCATGGACTGAACCCAGGGCCTTTGCATCCTCTGCACTTTTTATGTTTTATTTTGAGACAGGTCTCTAAATTGCTAATTTGTCCAAGCTAACCATAAGTCTCCTACCCTAGACTTTTAGAGTGCTGAGATTACAGGTGTGAGCTACCACATCTGGCTAAGCAAGAGTCTTCCAACCTGGCCTCCAATGCTCATCATCTTCCCTCCAATCTTTCATGTTCCTGCTAGGATGATTTTTTTCCAACCAGAGAGGTTTATCAGATAATATTCCCCATTTAAGATCTACACATCTTTACAGAATGAAATCTCCATGAATCTCCATAAACTCTTACCTTGTCACTACCTCCCAGTAACCTGAGTCAAGCTAACTACTCATATTCACTAAAAGAGCAATGAAAACCCTGGAAATACTAATCATCTCACCCTATAAGAGGACTTGTGCACTCTGTTCATACTATGCTTATGATGGCCTTCCTTCCCTAATTTATTGACTGTTTCCTCCGGCTTCTTCAGAGCTTCCACTCAACTCTCAGAAACAAATCTCTCAATTTCACTCAGATGCTTCTTCCATACAGGCCATTTCTCCTATAGCACTCTGAGTGTTTCTCTTTTATAATAGTGTTTTCCTTGTCTGTTTCTTCTGTAGGCTGTACTCTCCTTGTTGGCTGAAACCACAATTTATCATTACATGTCCTTGGTATACTATAGGCACTAGCAGGCTGGCAGCAGGTGTTTGTCAAAACTGAGATCAGGAAAAGCTATGATCTTAAAACTTAAGTCCCAAAATAGTTTCAGCTTCATCATCCTGTCCCAGTGTGAGGTAGAACAGATATTATGAGGAGCACGAGTTTTCAATTGTACTGTAGGTTAACTGAAATTCAGTGGTTGTGGCTTGACCATCATCACACAGAAAGTTAAGTCACAAGGTTAAGATTTGAAAAAAAAGATTTTGTTTTCAATTTAAATGCTTTATTAATGTCCAGGGATATAGCTCCACAGCATAGTGCCTACCTGGCAAGTATAAGGTGCTGAGTTTGATTTCTGGTCTTTAAATAAATAAGTGCTTTATTAAATACATATGTATACCCAAATATGCAAATGGTACCAGCAAAAATCAGCTATAAAAATATTACCATGTACTAAAAATCTCTAAGAAGTGCCTAAGAAGAATGTTGAGACTAGGGAACCCAAATTCCACAAAGGTTTAATTTATGTTATATCAACAGTGCAGTCTTCTGACTGGAGTTTAGGAAAAGAAAAATCAAAGGGAAATTCATCACGTGTATTGAACAGTTCCCAGGGGAAATACGCTTTTATCAGATGCAATGGACACTTTGCATCACATAAAATTGTTCTTATTCTATCATTCAAGGTCTAAAATCCCCAGGACCCCTTTGACTGCATCTTTGTTGGCTTCCTGTGTCTTTCAAATACCCTAAACACACTCCTGGAGCAGTGCTTCTGTGACTGACTATTCCTCGAACAGCTGAGTCTCCTCACTCCCTTCAGGTCTCTGTGAAAATGTTATCTAATCAGTGAGGATTTCCTGACCACCCTACCCATCTTCATCCTGTTCGTCATGGCTGCCATATATTTTTTCGTTTAGGACTTTGCCGGAGTCCAGCTGCGGCAGGGCTAGGGTTTCCCAAAGGTGGTCAGGGAGTCGGCGATTGAGAGACAGAAAACACTGCACACCAGTCTGTGAGTGAATCTGAATCCGCTTTATTTTTTAGAAGCTGGAATATATATTTGCTAACCTTTGGCAGCCACCCCCAGCCCCAAGCAGGAAGCGCCCCAGGCTTAGGGCC
>PVLA01012360.1:0-45084 GCA_004027455.1 Hydrochoerus hydrochaeris | reverse complement strand
ACAGGCAAATTACAAAGGCTATTCATGGAAATAATTAAGGAAAACTTCCCAAGCATGGGAAAAGAAAATGACATTCGGTTGTGTGAGGCATACAGAACTCCAGCCACCTACAACCAAAACAGATCTACACCCAGACATATAATAATCAAGATGCCAGAAATTCAATATAAAAACAGAATATTAAAAGCTGTCAGAGAAAAGAAACAGATTACCTATTAAGGTAAGCCGATCAGAATCACGGTTGACTTCTCAACACAGACCATCAGATCAAGAGGAGCTTGGAGTGAAGAATTCAAAGCCCTGGAAGAGAATAACCTCCAGCCCAGATTGATCTACCCTGCAAAACTGTCACTAGAAGTTGATGGAGAAACAAGATGCTTCCATGACAGAGGAACTGGGCACGTTTGTGACCACCAATCCAACCCCAGAGAATACTGAAGGACATTCTAGAGAGAGAAAAAAAAATCAGAATTTTAGGAACAGTGGCAGAAAGGCCTCAATGAGTGGGGCAGGCAGTAGAATGAAGGAGAAAAGTAGACAAACAAAGGCAGGAAAATAGCATGGCAGAAATGAGGCAGAGAAGGATAACTAGAAACTCTAGCATAGATGGCCTTGATACGCTATATTGTTAATAGTGCACCAGAATTTAAAACCCACATTACTTACACCACTCTGCTTAGATGTATTATATTCTGTTCCAGTCATTCTACCTGTACTAGATTTGAGGGCACAGACAGTAATGCCAAAAATAACAGGATATAGTACAGTAATCATCCTTAATTTCTTATTAACTTAATCTAAAGCTCTGTAAAACCTACACTGTTTTACCATGACTGATGATAATCAAATCTGGTTTGTTGGATCGCTGTTTTGTATTGATAGATTTTATTCAAAGTTGTTGTGATTGATAGTATCAAGTCTGAGAGTATAGGCAACTGCACTTAAGGTGACAAGATCCATTAGAATATCTACTATGGTTTGATTATTACCTGCCTTTGAAGTTTTATACTGTCTACAATGTTTTATTTTTACTACTATTATTATTTACTGATATATTCAATTATACTGCTATATTCAATTATGCCTGATGATGTAGACATTCTATTGATGATAATAAGAAACAACACAGTAATCATTGTAGATCACCTTGTACTATGTTTTTATACAACTTTTTAGTTTCATGTTTTTATAGGAATTTGTTTTGTTTTGTCTTGCTAAGTTTTGTTCTTCCCTCTAATACAGAAAGTATAGAAATACATGCAGAGGTTCATGCATACCAAGCTGTTTACACTCTCATTGTTTGACTATCTACTTTGTATGCTTTAATTTTGTAACTTGAGCAACTATTTCTAAGAGGACAATATGTAATTTATCAACTAGTGATTTCTTATTGTTTATCTTTTTTTTTTTTTTTTGGAATTCCTTATTACCTTTACCCTTTACATGTTTTTGTTTCTCTTTAAATTAAAAAAAAGTGAGTCTTTAAATCCTCAGATATGATATTTATTTAGGTATTATTTACTTTATCTCAGTAAGATTTTAAAGCTTTAAGTTTATAGAAATACATGTAGAGACTCATGCATGCGTAGCTGTTTACAGTCTCAATGTTTGAATATCTACCTTGTATGCTTTAATTTTGTAACTTGAGCAACTATTTCTAAGAGGACAATATGTAACTTATCAACTAGTGATTGCTTGCTGTTTATCTTTTTTTAAAATTCTGTATTATCTCTACCCTTTACATGTTTTTTTCTCTTTAAATAAATTTTAAAAAAAGAATTTAATAACTTATTTTATTGATATTTTATGTTCCAATTAACTACACACTGTGTAATATAACAAGAAGCTCCTGACAAAATAGCAGGACCATTGAGATGTCAAGAATGTCCTACAAAAAGACCAGGAAAGCAAAAGATGTGTAACCAATGCATGTGTATGGAATATGATGCTATCATGTGTGCAGGCTGCCTTACATGTGGTAATTGAAGTAAAGTTTTTTTTGTTAAGTGTTATTGGTATTCTATTTATTTATTTATGTTTTGGTACTGGGGATTGATCTCTCAATCTTGCCCTTTCCAAGCAGGCACTTATATCTCGGAGCTAAATCCCCAGCTGGTATTTTCACTGTAGGTCATGTGGGAATTTATTTATTGTGTTCTTTTTTAATTTTGTACAATAAAAACTAATCAACAATGAAAATTTAGATGCTTTTTTATAAATAATAAATATTAAAATTCAGTTTTTTATTTTTGTGCTTTTCTTCCTGTTCATTACTCCTTATTTATGCTAATAAAACTCATAAAATTAAAATAGGTAATTCACAATAGAAATATTCTAAAAAATAAAGGAGGGTGTGTCAGACAATATTATTAGTCTTATGCTTCAAGGGTTAAAATACCTTATTATCTTAAGACTTACTGGAAAGTAAAATTTCCTCACAGATTATCTATTAACTTACTAGGTTCTTTATTCAGAAATGATACACAGTAGGTCTAGTTTGTAAAAGAAAACTAATTCAAATAGTGAGTAGATGTCCACAGGAACATGCAGGTAAAATGCAAAATGGAGTCAGCACTCAGCGACAGATTTCTCATACTATGTGACCTCATTTCATCAGAGTCACATTGCTTAAAGGAGACCTATATTATCTTCAAAGTTTAAATTTAAAGAATTGGCTAATCTTAATGAAGTGACTTAAGCTTTGATAGCAGAAAACGCAAAATTTGAGTAAACATTGTGTGAAAAATGTTGATTACAAATCTCAATAAATACTAGTATGCATAGATTGGATGGAATCTTAAGAAACACAAAGAAAAAGATATGAGAGAAATGGATAAATTTATTCATATGGTAATTTAAACTTATGGACTTCAACAAATCAAAATTTAAAATACAGAATAAATATGGTCATTCCATAATAAGGTAACTAAACAGAAGTCATTGTTTTGTAGCTAAGAGGCACTTTCTATATTCAAGTAGAAATTAATCTGAAACTTTCTTAGAACATGAATATGCATCAGTTCTATATGAGGACACAGGAAAATCTCAATTACAAGAACTACAAAATGTGGAAGACATTTTTCTCTGAAGCAAAGTAATGAAGTTAGAAAAAGATAGGAAAAATATAACCAAAAAGTTATAGGAAAAAAGAGAGGAAAACTAGAATTTTTTTTCTTATAATATTAAAGAGAAACAATGTATTTATAAGAGCTGAGTAGTTAAAATTAAACTGCTGTCACACATATGTACAAGACAAAGAAAACACCTGGGAACTGGATGTAGAATGAGCCTGTGGATATAGAATACGAACTTCCTATCACAGCAAATCATCTCATTAGATTAGAAGGAAACACAGGGCAATTTCCTATAATTTGACAGAGAGAGCAAAAAATAAGAATTGAGTCTCCCTCACAGCAATCACTACTAATCCATTCAAATTGATATCCAGGTCAAGCTGAATGGCACAATGCATACAAAATTATCAATAGACTGAGGAATAAAATTGAAATGTTTGACATGAAAATCATACTTAATATTCTGGATATTTGGTGAGTTAAAAATATCTATCTTTGAAAAAGAAAATGTTAATTTTGTGGATGAGAATTTTGGAGTCATTTAAATTGTTACAATTCCATGAGTTCACAGTCTAAGTCCATTAAATTTGAATGGTCCCAGCCCGGGTAGGGCAGGCCTTAGTGTACTCATGTATAATATTGTGAGAATTAGGGACATGAACTTAAATTCCTACCCAGCTGTCATTGCCAATGACTCTAAGAGAAAATAGATGCAAACACCAACATCTACTCTAAGTGGAACAAAGACTTCCCTTTCTTTTTCTAAATAATAGGAAAAATTTTCTAATGTTACTTAAAATTCTGTTGTCAGATAGTATTCTCATAAATTAGTTTTTAAAACAGTCTTTTAGTTGTGTATCCAGTGCAACCTACTTGACAGAAAACTTGAGCTCCAAGTAAGTTAAACAATCTGTTAGCGCTCAAAAAGCTAAAAGCTACCAGAAGCTTGTCACAAACTTCTGCAACATGACCAAAGGGCTCTTGCTCTGAAGCATCAGGCAACACTGAATTTCAGTGCTGTTATTTCTTAGGATTCAGTAAGTCTTACTTCTCTAGATAGTTCTGTGATCCCTAGGAACTCTCCTTGTGTAGAAAGAACCTCTAATCCTTGATAATCGTGGTTTTCTGTAACTTATTTTTAAGCAATATTGAGGCCTATATAAATCTGAGGGGCTCTCCTGCTTGAGTAACCCTTGACAGTCTACACGTATTTCCCATAATCTTATTCATGACAACCCTTCCATATAGTTCATTGTTCTGTTTGGGAAAAGAACAACAACAAAACAGACCTCAGAATTTTCCAACAGTGTTCTGTAAACCATTAGGTAATCTGAACAATATATTGACATTTTATGGAATAATTAATTTTCATATTTAAAAATATATAAAATTCCATATTATACAACAGATTTTAGATTATTTTGTCAGATTTATTTAATAGGGAATTCCTTAAAAATGCACTGAGTTAATATGTTTTATGCAGGAACAGTTGGGCTCTTTGGATGACAGAAACATTTTTATTCATGGGCATACAATAAAAAAGGCTTATCAGAACACTTTGGAAGTGTCACATTATCCGATTATTTGTGTATTCAAATAATTAATATCTTCATCAAACTTCATGAAAATTGACATTGTTCATAAATTAGAAGTTTGACAATTTGGAATGATAGCATATAGAGACAAATGAGGAAATGGAGTCACTGCTCTGTCTCGGGTGTAGAGGAGACAGGATATACATGAAAAAGTAATCTACATCCTTATCTTTTAAAAGATAAAAGCAGTTGTTCTGGGCCACTGAGTTCAGTTCTATATATTTGTCCTTTCTGACAAAAAAATGAGGACACACTGGGTAAGAGCAGTACTCGTGAGGCAGAGGTGTGAGTCAGCCTCCAGCTCCACTTCGAGTTGAAGCCTGCATTTGTCTACGGAGATGAGTAAGGAGAGGGTCCTTCCGTGTATGTCAGATTGAAACATTTCTTTCTCTTTTAGACTCCAGTGTTTTTTATCATGATACTGGGTGTACACCATTCTGGACTTATATTAATGCCTGAGTGATACAAGTGATCAAATTTCGGAAGTCAGTCTGCAGCAGTCACACCATCACCAAAAAATCGCAATGGAAACTCAAAAAACTAAAACAGAAAAAGAAGCTAGAATGTAAGTAGTTGTGCATTTTCCCAAAACAAGTCATATTCATTAAGAAGGATACATACATACATAAACACACATATGTATATTTATATATACATACAGAAATGTTTTTATCAATATGCTGGTATAAATATATTGATAGGTAATATGCATATGGATACATGTATGATACACATACATAATAGAGATGAAAGGAAATGACAGATTTCAGTTACTGAGATTTCAATTTTGAGATCCAAAATTTCTTAATTCTTAAGTTCTTGAGTTAAACTCATGGGCAAAAAATCCATTTAAATAAGCTTGTTTTATTCCCCATGGCTTTATTTTACTGCTTGATACTCAAAAACTCTTTGCTTCTTGAGTCTCAAAGGGATTTCTTTCTGAGAAGTAATGTAAAATACAAGAATACAACCAACTCATGGTCTTAGAACAGATGGTTTGGTGAAAAATGAAAAGGAAAAATAGATGAATTTTTACTTGGTAATTTTAGTAAATTCAGGAATAGTTGCTTAAACATTTTATACTTTTTATCACTTTGTGCTTTACGGCTGCTTATTTTGGCCTCGAACTTGTAGTCCTTGTATCTGTCTCATTTCATTCGTTTCAATTGTTCTCTTTTTGATTTTCCTCTGGAGACTCCTGGAGCCCCATCTTCCCTGGTCTCTCTTCTGGCTCCTTTTGAAACTGTGCTTCAGACACTGTAATGCTTTAGAGCTTAGATATTCTGTCTGCGGGTATTGAACTGAAAAAACAAAATGAAACGAAACAAAATAAAAACCTTCAATTCAACATAACACATTCCACTGGAACTTAGAGTCTATTGAGATCCAAGTCCAGGCTTGGAGAGTCGTGGTGAATTTCCATCTTCCCTTTGCGGATCTCCAACACTGTCAAATGAGTAAGGCCCAAGTAGCCTGACACCGGACGGATGGAGCAGAGGTCAGTTATCACGGTGAATCATTTTGGACCTGATGGCTGTAAGGCCACCTAGCAGCTGTCTGCAGAAGTATCAGCAAAATCCATCCAAGATGTGTCACTCCTGACCCACATAAGCTAACTGCCTGACAGAGCCAGGACAAATCGCCCAGGCCCTAGAATCATGAGCTCAATAATTGCTATTTGTGTTAAGCCAGTAAACTTTGGAATTTCCTGTTAAGTAACTATAACTACCTGAAAGTTATATTTCCTTTTTACTATCATGTCTCATAATTGCTATGATTTTCTTTGCTTACTAAAAAATTATCTGCTTCCATACAAATGTAGGACAATTGATTTTTCGTCTTGTTTTGTTGCCTTCAAAACACTCAGTGACTTCCACATCGAAGTGGCTCATTGAAATAAGCAAATGATGGGAGGAATAAACGTTTGTAGGTAAAGTGCCTGTGAGCACATCAATAAAACAGCATTTCCATTGTTAACATTAATCATAAATTTCATGCTTATTATAATGACAGTGATTCTTATGTTATCATGAAAGTATGTTCTCTATTTGGTTTAAATAGTTTTTCTGCCATTGCTACCTATATCTTACCATGTTTCTGACATTTTGCATTGGAGATGTTCATTATAGTTTTGATCAAGTCTTCTTCAATCAAGAAATTCAGTCACAGTGATGTATCCATTTTCATCTAACTACCTCAATTGCTTTACTCTACTAAATATATAAAAATCTTAATAAAGTATTAAAGCATGAATAAAAGTAAAAATGAGGAAAAAATATATAAATATCCACAACTAGAGACAATATATACAAAACAGACTTCAATATGGTCTCACAATCTTTTCTTTTCTTTCTTTTCTTTTCTGGTACCGGGGACCCAACTCACGACCTCAATCTTGCCCGCCAGGCTCTTGTGCCACTGAGCTATATTCCCAGCCCTTGTTTTGGTTTTAAAACTTTTTCCTCTAGAAATTGATGTGTGCTAGAAGACTATGGCAATTAATATAGAATGTTCAGTAGATTTTTACTGTTTCAGTAAGTACGTACTACATGAGGCTCAAATAAAATACATTTACATTAATTAGAAGTTCTTATCACGAGTTCTCCTTTATTAGAACCTGTTTCCTGAGTTCTCTGTTCCCCTTCTGTAGGAAGGTTTCACAGGCTTTCACTCTGCACAGTGCAGTACTACTTGATATGCAGTTTATATCTTTAAATTCTTCTGCAATCCCACATTCACTTCAACCCTTTTACTCTTTTAGGATATGCAGTCACTATTTTTCTAGAGTCAGGAGATCCACTCTACATGCTGTCTCTAACAGCCCTATCACCCCACCAGGCACAAGGGTAGCAGTGACTACTTTCTTTGCAAACTCTGAAGACTATTTTGTCATTGTTTTACTCTTTTTACAATGTGTACCAGCTTCTTATACAGAGTAGATATTTAATAACTACCATTATCTTTCTCCTTAATGTCCTTGTCCTTTTTGCCTATTGTTTCCTCTGCCTGGAATGCCTAAAAATACTGATTATCTGGTAAATTATTGTTTGTAAATCAAAGCTTAGCTGACATACGATTTGTTCGGAACTGTTCCTTCCGCCTCTCTACCCTACTTTTCTTCCCGTTCATACTTTGAACATAACAAGGAACAACAGACACCACAGTTTGCTGCAATATATCTCTAGTCATATTTAGGTTTTCTTAGCACTGAATGGTTGGAAAAAGGGTCTTCCTCACTTGCGTGGCTTTCTAGATCTAGCACAGCTCCTGGACATAGCAGTCCTTTAATAGATTTTCATTTTTAGAGCAACTTTATGCATTTAATTTTATATCTCTATAGTGTCTCATTATGTTATTCCCAAATTTTTTAATTTTGAAAGTTTTTCTGTCACTTTCATTCTTGTGTGTGATTTTGACTGTACTTACTTAGCCTTTTTGTATTTTTTCCACTAACAGAATTACTAATAAGATCTACTTAAGATTATGGTAAAAATAAATAAATAAATAAATAAGTTGTGGATAATACCACAGCTCCTGACATGCAATAAATATTAGAGGGATGGTAATTTACTCAGTATTACTGTCACCTTGCCATTTTTGTCATTTGCTGTTATGCCTGTGCTCCATTAGAGAGGGAGCCTCCCTCGTCTCCATCTGACGGACCGCATGGTCTGCTCCCATGTCCATCATCGTCACTGTGCATGGTACAGCTTTAAAGTTAGGGATTTTGCCAGTCCATGTGCATTTCCCTAGCTCTAATGCCTAAATATTTGTTGCTCAGCTACAGTTTACTGAATGAACAAATTGATAAATTGAATACATATATATTAAAGAACTTACAGAAGAAAAAATGTTTGACTCCTATAACAATGCCTAAAATATTTATTAAAGATTATATTGAAAGAATCAAAATTATCATCTACATGTACAAAATTTCCACAGTGAAAGCAGTCTCTAGGCATTGCAAACATGTATTAACAGAAAAAAATGGACCAGAATCATTCATCTCTTCTCTTTAAATAAAGGACCTAGTGTCGCTATATCCAGTAATTTAGAAAGTTTATGGTTTCTCTAGTGCATTTTTCTCCAAACTAACAACAATTAAATAGTGTCCTATGTCAACTATAGTAACTTCCACAAGTTAGAGCTACCATTACAGTTTCCTTTATGATCAACAATTGCTTCAGTCTATTGAACATGCTTGCCATTCCTCATCCTTATAAAGAAGCGTCAGAGTAGATGTTCACTCTTTGGCAGCATCCTGCAACCTCATTCCCACACTCCACTTATCACATCCCCATGATTTTGGAGAGAAGTGATAGAGCTTCATCCAGTCCTGGCAGTAAATCTGTATCCCACTCTTACGTGACAGGTGGTTCCTAGACAGGTAAGCTGGGCTTCCCGTCATGCTGTCAAGGAGCAGCAGCATCCTGCTGGTTGACAGTCGCAGTGTCACTATCGTATGGAGACTCTTTTCCTTTCTGCTGCTCTAACTTCGGATCTTGGAGCTCTCCACTCCTGTTGTGAACAAGGCTGTTGCTGTTGGTGGGACTCGGCTGTGGACTGTGAATCCCAAGGCAATGTCCTTCCATCTGCATGGGGCATCTGCCTTCATTCTGCCATCTGACTTGTCTTCGATTGGATGCCCAGACTTCCCTTAGAGAAACTAGGAAAGAAACCAGAATCCCCTTGGACTTATGTGACACCTAATTCTACCCTTATCTTTCAATTTGCAGTTTCTCAAATTTTAATGTGCTTAACATTGACCTAGGACTATTATTAAAATGAGATTCTTAATTTTAAGTTGGACTTTCACCTGAGAGTCTGTATTTTTAACGAAATTCCAGAAGAGGCTGTTTCTTTTGGTCTAAGGAACATGCTCTGAGCAGTGAAGCTTTCATCTACACATTTTAGGAACTAGCTTGTCTCTTATTTCTGGAGACCCAGGAAGTACAGCAATAGCTGGTAGTGTTTTCTGACCTTTCAATGATCTTATTGCCTGACACATGATTAAATCTTTGTCATAATCACAGACCTTCCCCTGCTTAAAAATATACATTGAGTTAAATTGATAGAAGGAACTGGAACTGGAACCAACCAAGTTACCTAACTGCTAGTAAATGAATGACACATCAGCTGCTATCTCGGTTTCTCTTCATTCTTCTTTTAATATTTTGTGTTTGTCAGACTTTTTTCAGGAGAATACACAGGAAGAAAGATGATTAATTGCATTGAATTTAATTTATTTTAATTTAACAACCAATTAATTATCAAAGTGGGTGCTTTGGAAAGACTGAGATGAACAGGCACAACCTTCCCTCTGAGGGCTTACCAGTTTCACGAGGTGGATGGACACTGATGTGCGTAGGAGGGAAGGAAGAAGGGTTAGGGGCTATTCTGGAAAACAGAGGGACATAATATACTGCTAGACAGGCCAGGGGGAAGGAGTTGTAGAGCCTCGTTAGTATAAGTGAGATTCATGTAACAGCCTCAGCATGACCTGGAACTTAATTAGCAATAACAATTCTTGGTCCTTATTTAGAACTAATCAATCACAGTCTAGAGGCAGACAAGTGATCTGTTCTCCTAAGCCCACCGGGTAACCGTGAAGCACAGTGAGTCTGAGAACCACTAGCATAGAATATACAGATACTACTTATTGTCCATGAAATGAAGGCAAAGAACATTGCTGTTTCCTCAGAGATTCTAGCCATCTCTCAAATTCTTTTAGTCCTGTATTCTGGTACCATTTTGACATCAAGGAATTGGTAATATTTCACAAAAAGAGCACCATTCAAGCTGGTACAATCATAGATTATTGAGGAATACAAAAACACTTAAATTCTCATATTTTAACCTATGTAAAAAGATCAGTATTACATAAAAAGTAGTCATCATATTCAATACTAACTCTTCTGAAAGAACAAAAAAGTCATAGCATAAAGAACATATAAGTCTTGGGAGGAAAAATATTGTTGGTCTTGAAAACAAAAGAATAGGCAAATCTCTAGAAAGATCAATGAAAAAATATAGCCACCTTGGAAAAGATAAATCACATCATAGAAATAAACTAATTAGTCCAGTGAATGAAACCATCTCATGGAGTTTAAGAGGGCATTAAAGCAAAAAGCAGTATTACCAGTTTTAAGACTAAGTATCCCAACAAGTGGATGACACAAAAGAAGACAAGAATCTGTAATTAATCTCCTCCTGTCTTGAGACAAAGTAGTGTGATGTGGCTTTGCTTCTCGGTATTTAGACAATGTTTGTTAAAGGATTTGCTACAAGTGTAATTCTAAACAATGAGTTATATCTTGGTGGTCCTGTTATTGGGAGGGAATAAGGCAGTTGAGGAAGTAAGAGTTATTTTTGGGCAGAAGTTCACGAAAGCAAAATGTTTTAGGATTCATTTGTAAAATTATATTTTAGCTCTTCTTTTATGTCCAGTTCAGATTCTCTGGGATTTGCTATCTGGGTGTGCTGGACGTGTTCTTGTCAGAATTCAGTTGCTCATAAAAGTGGGCAGTAAAGGGTTCATCTACAGATGAAGAGCCCAGTTGTAAACCAGCACATTTAAGAGAATTAGTGAGAACAAATTTTTGTATTTTATGTTCATTCAAACTAGAAGGAGCAAAATCATGTTAAGCATCCCTCGGCACATTTTTAAACTCACCCCAGGCCTCTATTAAAATAGATTTGTTGTTGTTTCACACAATGACTTTTTAGGAAATAAGTGATTTTTGTTACTACTGCTTAACACATTCCCCAATCTCAAGCTCTCATTTATGCAGCAAAAATAAAATTGGATTATTACTCAGTTTTCTCCCTTAAAGGGACTGAAGTTATATACAAATAAAACTGCTGAAAAGATGCTGAAAAGAACAGATGATGAAAAGTCAAAAACACAAAACAACTTCAAGTATACCCACTGAGACCAATTTGGCTTCAGAGAAGTAGACATATTTATTAGTCACGTAAAGGTTGTCATGTTTATAATGCAGGCCACGATTTCTCATACACATAATCTCACCAAGACTACCTATGATAAACATGAATAAAAACATCTTTGAGAAATCTACCTAGCCAAAGTCTATAGGTCTTGAAGGCTGGGGTTAACTTACACTGTGAAATCTAAAGTCCTCCACCCTGCCTACAAAGTCTGGAACGCTAGCTGGGATGATGGCCATGTCTTTCTTTATAAGGGTAGTCTTAAATATAACTGGCCTTTGGTCCAGGCTATTTCACATTCCCTGGCCTACTCGTTCATGCCTCACACATATCCTGTACCCATGGTGACAAGTTTCAAACCCCAACTGTCACACTGGGCTCTGACTTGGAATGTCTCTCCAGACACCAGCACACAGAGACGCAGAATTTCATACGTGCTCTGACCACCTGAGGGGACTTTGCTGACTTTGTTGATTCCCTACCTTTGGTTGATGTCTCCATGCGGCCTTCTTTCTAACTCTTATGCCCCCAGAAGGACCTGTGGTTTCTTCCACATCATTTCAGACCAGGTTAGCAGTTCTGGATTATGTCCTTCCACTTTGTTTTTCATTAAAAGAATATATTCATGTTGCAAAAGTAAAAAACAACCTTGGTTGATAAGAAATTCCCTTCCTACAGGGATGAGAAAATAATAAAACTCAATAGTTAAAAGGAACTGTTCAGCTAAATATTAGAACCCTCATAAATTCCCAGCCATCCATCAGATAAATGAATCTTCTCCACCATTAGCTGGAAGAATCAATATAAATCCGTATGTTCAGAAGTACATTTTTCTCAAAGGACTTGGCCTTTGAGTAATTGGAAAAACATGTTCACCTAAAAGGCCAAAAACATTGAGTAAAGGGAGCTCTTCCCCTAGAGTGATGTATCACAAAGGCAATGGGACTGCTTTCAAGCTATAGCCCTGTCTAATTTTTCAGAAACATGCCCCTAAGTGAGGTTGTATAGGAATACTTTCATGAATTAAGTATGAAAAAAAATTTTTTTTGTTCTCATAGCTCTACTCCAGAGAATGATTCACAGCTTTCAAACGTATTGTGAGCTTTTGGGGGTCTAAATGTCTGACATTACTATGAGGAAATGAAGGTGAATGCCAGCAGCAGAAGTCACTGCAGCACCATGGAGGCCACTCTGATAGTATACTCATCTGAGTCAGAAAACTTGAGAAGCAGCCCTGTGACCTTTGGCAAATTATATGGAAATCTGAACCTCAGGGACCTCCTCCAGGACAGTGCAGTAGATTGCTGTGGGTTGCACTTCTCGATGCAGTATAGCAAGGCAAAGTGCAAAACAAGTGGTAGTTGTGCATGTAAGTGGGTGGAACAACCCCTGGTGTTGGTAGTAAACAATAACAACGCATTCTCTTCTCCCAGGACAAAGTAAGATATTGAGACAATACCTAGCATTTAGTAGAATAAAGCTACGATTGTCAGAAGGATTCGCCCTGGTTGTGAGTGTGTAAAGCATGAGCTGATGTGGCACTAGCTTGATCCTGTGATCACCAATCATGACGTACAACCAAACGTAAGCATGACTCTGATGTATAAATAACCAAAAGAGGAGTTCTGCTCGACCTTAGACCCATGACACTGGCCAAAAATAGCCCTTTCCTGCCAGCGGGTGAAATCACAAAGGGAGATAGATAGATAGATAGATAGATAGATAGATAGATAGATAGAGATAGATAGATATGCAAATGTCATATAAAATGTAATGCATTAGTTTAAAATATATAATTTGAGATAGTACAAACTTAAAAGAAATAAAAATATTAATATCAGATAATTTATAACATTTTTCATTGTTAATATCAATTATAATATGGAAATTGTTTCACTTTTCCAGATGTAGAAATTGAGGCAGCAACCAAGGCCAAGCGGAGGGCAGAAAGTGGATTCTCAGAGACAGCTGAAACCAGTGCAGCACTACGGAGAGCACCGCTCACACAAACACATTACCGTCTGCACCATCTAAACAGCCACATAGTCATTCTCAAGCTAAGCACAATTTGCAGACTAAGAGAACAGAAGACGTTAACTCTGCCTGGATTTAGAGGGCTTTCGCAGAAATGATGGTATTCAAGCAAAGCCTGAGAGAAAATAACCAGTTGATAGATTGGCTAGCGAAGTGTTCAGCAAAATGAAGAATGCTCAATTCACAGCCTGAGAAATCCTTTGAACACTTCCGAACCCATAAACCTGGAACAAATCTTCAGACACTGCTGGAAATGATGTGTCTATCTGGCTTCCTTCCCACAGTGGCAACACTGCGGCCCAGCAACTCTTTCCACAGAAAGAGGGCATCATCCACAGGTCACTCTGTGCCAGGGTTCAGCGGACAGAGCCTGAGCATCTGGCAAGAGGAAGCCTGGGGCGGGGGTCAGCACGGTAGGCCACACTTTCTGCCCACAAGAAAGCAAGACAGGCCTCTTCTGTTCTACCATTAGCTCACAGACAGACTGAGCCACAGAAGACCAGGAACTTTGAGCTCTCATCTCCCTAGTCCACACCACATGGACCTCGCAGTGTGATCTCTGCAGGGCCTCTGTGTCAGAGACTATCCTTTGCAGAAAACAGAACATGCCACTTGCGGGGATTTTATGTCTCATGATCCGGCTGCCTTTTTATGTAATAAATATGCATTACTTCCATGGAATTATGTCCAGCAAAAGAGAAATCCCTGCACATGTGCCTGTCAATTCTGTTCATGCCACACAACAGACCCATCAATCCCGAAAGCACCTAAACATGTCCTCATTTTTTTGCACTTCTCCCTCACCACCAAGGATGTTTTTGCTTTTCTAATGTTTCTACCCACATAAATGTAGATTATTCTGTTATTTCAGATGAAGATCAGTTGTTCATTTTGATAACAATTACAGTATCACATGACATTAAAATCATCAAATTATTCCCAACTAGTTCTGAAATTCAAAATGTTTCTTAGGAGATTGTTTAAATTACATGTTTGAAATTCATGTCTTTCTTCCTTCTCTTCTTTCCTTTTAGTTATTTATTTCATAATGTTGTTTTAAATAAGACTTTCAAGGGCAGGAAGTCGAAATTCTATAAGAGAGAAGCTCAAAAAACTTGACCATGTGATCCTGAACATGTTAATTAAATTCCCAGGGTGAAATTTCTCCATCTGTCAAGTGTGAATAATATACCTATGCCTTATACTGAGGGGGTTTTTTTCATGAATAAAATAATGCTTCTGAACATGAACTTCCTAAACAATGAAAGGTCAAAGAAATGTAAAACATTACACTTATGAGGAAAACACAAATTATAAACACAACATGGTACAGCAAAAGGGAGTATGTGTTAAAAGACAATGAGAAACAGTGAAGAGTACTGTGGAACATGATTTCTATCTCCTTTCTGCAGAAAACTTCAATTAAAAGACAACAGAAAAGGCTGACAATATATTTCACAAAGGATAAAAGGAAATAGTGGAGAAATTTCAGTAATGTCATTACAAGTTAGAAAGCTGATAAAAGATCGGAACTAGAATTAAGAGGGGGAAGAATTAAGTAAAACACGTGTGGAGGTAGTCACCTGTGAAAGGGGGCAGTCCATTTGGCCTCAATACCTAAACCCTGGACAGAGCAGTCTACGGGGGAAATCTGGGTAAGGTTTGAACCCGGACCCAGTGTGATTCAGGGCTGATAAAATCTGAAAACTAAAAATGAATGCCATCACCTACTCCATACGCTTATCTAGAGAAAATTCTTTCCACATATGTGAAGTGATTCCCTAGAGAATAATCCAGAGAGTGATATTTAACATTAAATCCCCCAACAAAATACATTTCTTCTCCAAAACACTATATGGTAAAGCTACAAAGATCATAAGTCATGTGGGTATGCACAGAATTTTAAATATTTTTGTTTCACCTTAGGGTAAAAAAGAAAATAATCAAAAAAAGTTTAGAACTTTTAAAATACAGCTGAATTGTAATAATAACTACTACTGAAAGAGATAGAAAAGACAGATATAAGAAAATTAACTGATAAATTGTAAAGCTTTAATTAAATAATAAGAATTCCAGGAGAAAACAGAAGCTTAAGGGAAAAATAATTTAAAGAAAAAGTACAAGAAATTTTTTTCAGGATTAAAGAACAAATGTCCCCAGAAAAAAATAACAGAGGTTCCAGGTAAAAAAAACAAAACCTCCTCTCTACACACATAAACACACGCACACACACATTCACACACACATGCATACACGTACATATACACACACATGCACACACACACACACACACCAATGAACATAGTATCAGTATTTCAGAACATTAGAGATAAGTAGAAACTCCTGAAAGATTTTTAAAAGGAAAAGCTATGGCATATTTAAACCAACAGGACTCAAAATGACATAGAATATTCAAGAGACTAAAAGAATAATTAAGCATAATTTATGCAATTTTTATTTCACCTTAGAATTATACACTCTTTACTAGTATGATCAAACCATACAACAGTTAAAACCAAGAGCATAAACATAAAATTTTCCTTCATTCCATATCTATTAAAATGTTTATTTTATTGTAGCAAAAACATTTCATAGAAGAGCTACTCTCTTAACAAAATTTAAATAAAACACGCATCATTGTTGACCATAGGTAAAAGGCTGTACAGCAGATTTCTTGAGCTTATTTACCTTATTTGACTGAAATGTTTCACTCTTTCATTTGTAACTTACTGCATCCTCCTCCCAGGCCCTGGCTACTACTCCTCCCTCGGAGGCTATGAATTTGACGATTTTTGAACCTCCTAAAAGGTAACCCATGCAACATTTATCTTTCTGTGACTGATGGTTTCACTTATAATAGTGTCCTCATGGGTCATCCCTATTGTCATGTATTTCCAAACTTCTTTTAAAATCTAATCAGAAGTCTACCATATTTTTTTCTAACTGTTCATAACTCTGTGAGTAGTGCTACACTGAACAGGAGAGAGTTGATATTCTTTGGAATTCTTAGAATAAACATTCATAAATGAATTTCTGGAATACAAGGTAATGTTTTTATATTTTTTGAGGAATCTACCCTCTATTTTCCGTAATAATTGCACTATTTTGAATTCCCAAGAACAGTGTGCAAGAATTCTAATTTCTTCATGTCTGGCCCATACCTTTGTCTTACAGTAGCCATCCGACAGATGTGAGGTACAGCTGTGATACCAGCTTGCATGTCTGATGTCTAGTGACAGCATTTTTACAGACCTGTTGGCCCTTTATATACCACATCTATGTGTATGTGCATATATGTATTCAAGTTTTTACCCATTATTATACATCAACAATGCACTACTTGAAAGTAAATATAAACACGATCCTGTTTATAAAGCATCAAATAGAACAAAAAATTTAGGAATCAATTTAATGAGATAAACACTTTTTATGAAAACAGTGTAACTTTGATGAAGAACTTTAAAAGACAAAAATTAACAGAAAGGCATCCCCTATTTAAATATTGTATTGAAATACAATATTTTTAAAATGTCTGTGCTTCATAAAGAAACATACAGATTCAGCTAAATCCCATTACCATTTTTAAGGAAATAAATGAATTATACTTCTACAGTTCATACAAAATCACAAAGCAATCTGAACAACCAAACCATTAACCATTCTTGACAAAAAAAAAAAAAAAAAACCCTCAAAGCGGAAGGCATCACATTTCCCAGTTTCAAATTTGATTACAAAACCATGGTAATCAAAAGAGGAGGGCTCGGAATAAAGGCAGACATATATACAAATGGAACAAAACAGACAGCTCAGAAGAAAGTCCACACAGATCTAGGAAGCTGACCTTCAACTCAAGTGTCAAGATACATAGTGGAGAAAGGATATTTCAACAAGTGTGCTGAGAAAACTGGGTACTTAGGTGGAAAACAAATGAAATTTGATATTTAGTTAGTATCACAGACTACAATCAACTCAAAGTAGATTAAAGATTTAAACATGAAGTTCAAAAATAAACTAGAAAAAACAAGGGGAAAACACCATGGCCTTGTACTTGGCAATAATTCAATGAACGTGACTTTAAAAGAACAATAACAAATCCTAAAATACGTGAGACTGCATTGAACTAAAAAGCTTCTATATATCAAGGGAAACAGTAAATGGAGTGAAAATTATTCTATAAGAATGGGAGAAAATATTTGTAAACCATATATTTAAGTAAGGGTAACTATCTGTAATATAAAAGGAGCTCCTACAACTCAATGCCCTTTACTTTATTTTAAAAGTTACTGAAGGAAATGAGCCGCCAAGCATTGGTGGGCAGAGACAGGAAGAGAGATGGATGCAGGCAGGAGAGACCCCACAGGAGACTGGGTGAAGGCAGGTCCTGAGATGACAGTTACTACGCCTATGGAAAGGAAGCCAGTTTCTCTCAGAAGAAGGCAAGAAGGCGCAACCTCTGAGGATACTGACATGACCTATAGGCCATCTTAGGAGGTAGTAGGGTAAAACAAAAAAAAATGAGCTCACAATGTTTTCCTTTGCATATCAGGACAGAAGAAGGGGGAGAGGTTTTTCTTAGACCATGAAGGTCTCTAATTCTTAGTAACTGATTGTTGTATAGTTTGATTAAGGAAAACAACTGAACAGTTTCATCAAATCATATCCAACTCCCAGGCAACTCAGCAGCTATGACCTGGAATACTTTATGTAACTTCTCTGTCTTGCGGGGTCTTCATCTAGAGATTGTAACAGCACCTATCTCATGGAATCAATGTGAAGATTAGGAAAATAAGTAACAGTCAGGTGTGTGGCCTGGTCTGTAATCCCAGGTGCACAGGAGGCTGGAGCAGGAGAATTGTTTCAGTTCATGAGTTCAAGGTCCATCAAGGCCAACATGGTGGGACTCCCCTACCTGAGAGAAGCAAAAGAAAGCAGGCAGGCAGGAAAGAAGGCAAAAAGGAAGGAAGGAAGGAAGGAAGGAAGGAAGGAAGGAAGGAAGGAAGGAAGGAAGGAAGGAGAGAGAAAGAAAGAGAAAAACTAGTATTTTATAAATAATTAAACAAAAAATTGTTATTGTGATTCCATCTCCTTACAGTCCTTTTCCGCCCTAATCCAGAGCTCCCAGTGAAGCTGTGAAGGAGTCAGTCAGGCCAGTCAGGTTCACAGCAGGCAGAGACCCTGTCTGTCTTCCCTCAGATACTTTTTGGAAAATACACAGCATTATACCATAGAAGCTCAGCTGTGCTGAGTCTACTTAATGCAATAAAAAGAAACAGTGATAAAGTAAGAGATTTAAAGCAAAAAAAATAAGAAACACTTTCTCCAGGTTATAAATTATCTCATGTGAAAAGTAATTTCCAAAGGTCAGCATTATTAGATATTAAATATTCTGTCAACAAATCCCACAATGAAAGCATCGCACCTCTACCTTTTTAAATGTATACAAAAGTAATTTAAAAAGAAGAGACACTTAGTGCTTAGTGATATTTTTAAAGTATCTAGAGCACAGCAATATGGGAGCTCACAGTAATTGTTCCAAAGTACACTGGTGCTCCTTGGTAGTGATATTTTTAAAGTATCTAGAGCACAGCAATATGGGAGCTCACAGTAATTGTTCCAAAGTACACTGGTGCTCCTTGGTATGGGAGGAATAAAATGGAAGATCCCGAGACCGTCTCTGCTATCCTGATGCGGCCTGAAGAGCCTGTGGGTGCTGGCCACACACCTCTCTATACACTTAGGCTCACTGTAAGCAGTGTCAGCCTCCCAAGTTGCTTGGCAAAGCCCCACCCCACCCCCTGAAGGAGGCCCAGGGGAAGCTCCTCGCTGTCACAGAATGCCTGTGCAGGGTCCTGTGTCTCACCGAATGACAGCAGGAGAGTAGCAGGAGGTCCCTGGAGAAAACTGTGATGTTTGTCTCTGCCGAAAACACAGAAACTCCTTCACAGCTTCGCAACACATCATTTGTGATTTCTCTTCTTTCCAAATCCACTGATGTTTCCCCTGCTAGGAGAAGCAGAGGTCTGAAGTTAATAGCTCAGCCCTAAGTGTCGGCGAGTGAATGTTGATGCTTTATGGCGAAGGCTATCTCTTGTCCACTGCTGCCTCTGCTGCATTTAAGGTTTCTACTAATGTGTCTTAAGGCTAGTAAAAGAAAAACTGCCTGATGGCAGGAGTTACAGCTGTCACTGTTACAGCCTAGAGAAAACTTCAGAAACTTGTGAGACAGCCAAAGCTAACTTTTCTTTGAAGTATTGGAGAGCTCCAGAAACTTTCTTTGGAATACACACACCTAGTCTGCTGCATCTCCTGAATTCGTCTGTGAATTCTGTAGCACCTTACCCTCCAGGGAAGAAAGGCACATGGATTATTTTTAGCCTTGTTTAAAGCAAGAAGTTTCAGAAACCCCAAGGGAGACTCAAACTTTCAGAGGCAGATAGTCTATTTTAAAGGATTATTCAGAAGAATATTCTAAGAAACGTCCAAAAGCAGAGGCCATTTTCAAAACAGCAATGATGTCCTCCCTCCACCCAAATTGAGGTACGGACTGCCCGAGAGTCACCTAGCCATGTGTGTATAAATGTGTAGCGGACATAAGCCATGTTACAGATATTCTGCTGTGCGTACTACCAGGGACTAACAGCCCTTCTCTGTTAAACACCTACCATGTCATATCTTGGCTTTGTGTTTTAATTCATATGAAACATAACAAGGTTGTTACCTGATGAGAGGTTGACCTGCCTATGTCTGTGAGGCTTGCCAATGACAGCATCTATTCAAATTCGAGAAAGACTGTCTTGTGTATGTCTTTTTATTCTGACACACTGACATCCTGGAAACTTGCTGACCCTTTTGAGACTGCTAAACCTGGGCTAGTCAGTTCTTAGTACTAGTAAAGGACTGGCATAGAACTGTACATTTCGTATTCAACCCAACCAATCCACAGCCTCGTACCAACGGCCTTCTTTATCCAACTGTTTATCAGCACGTCACCTACCTGTCCTAGTCATCCCAGGCCAGGCACCAGAGCAGTGGAAACAGCCTCGCAATGCCTGAGCCCATTGACAGTATTCAAGGAAGCCGTCACTATGCTACTTGCCTGCTTCACCCGTTCTTTGCGATGGAAGCTGTGATAGAGTCACTGCCCACGTTTTCCCCTGCCCCCTCTGATTTCTGGCCCAGAGGCTTCCTATGTGGCATGTAGCAATTGTCTGTCGTGATATGCCCCTCCTCTTCAGAAACCAGAGTACCAAACTCTCATCTCAGTAGCAATTGTCTTCTTATCTGGCTGCTTCATGGTACCTGAATAATAACAAAACCTATATTTTAAAACAAAGGCTGAGTCCAACAAACACTTTCAAGAAACAACTCGAAGCTCCAGGCTTCCTTGCTGCATGGTGCCATGAGGTAACAAAGATTCTGTCCATCAGGTTCTAGACTAAAGTGAGTCAAGAGTGTACCCAAATTACAAAATACAAGGAGATCTCCCTGAACATTTTGTGCAAGAGTTAAGTCTTCACTTTCATGAATACTTCACTTTTCTCTCATTCAGCCCTGTAACCTGTATACTGGAGCAAGGGACAAGAAAGATAGACTCTGCCCTCAATGTTTTGGATGAAACAGGCAAGGAAATAAGCAATTATAAGACAATGACAAAGGTTTGCACCAGTGCTATAGGGTGCAGAAAGAGTCTCTCAATTCCTTAAAACAGTGTAAGAAATGGACTAAGGTGAATTCTCGACAAAAGAACCCCTAGAATGGCAACTCCAGAACCAGCTTCCAAAACTGTCAGGGCTGGGGTGCCTATGTGCCCACTTGCTTACAAATAATGTGTCCCCTATTCACAGGGACATTTTAATTTCCGAAGTCCACAAAAAAACTCAGCAGAATTATGTTGCTTCATAGGCATTCAAACATTTCAAAGGTCAGTTATTCAACAAGCTCTATTTCATTGTGACTTTGGAAGATATCAAAAGTTTTCTGGTTTGGATGATAAATTATAAGATTTCTCCATCTATGGTCAGCTTCAAGAACATGAAAGAATAGACTACAACAAAATAGAATAAAATAATTCTCATAAAAGGTCCAGAATACTTTAGAAACTATTTAGCCAAACTTGTAGGTTGTAAATATGAATACCAGGTGCTGAGAAATTGAGTAATTTATATACTATATTTACATACTATCATTAAGTGAATAATAGAGAATTAAACAACAGATTCTTGACTCCAACTTATTCTGTGCTCAAAAACCTCCCTGTAAGACTTGGAAATTACAAATGATTTTTAAGTATATCTATAGCATAATACAACTTCACTGATTTTAAAGAGAAGAATTGCCCATATTCACTTACTAATCACTAATTTTGAATCATGATTAGCATGAGGAGGAATTTCAATAGTAGACAGGAAAAAGTTCCCAAATCATCTGTATTTCTAATAAAAAATTTGCATAAAAATCACTGCCTCCTCTTTTTCCTTCCTTATCAGCTTTATGCTTCATCAGATTTCTGTTTACATAAATATTTAAGAAATTACTCTTCAGTATTTCATTTTAACAATCAGAAAGGTAGGGATGTATTTTCAACATGGTCTATGATTTAAGTTCGTATTTTTCTGTTGAACTCCTAGCCAGCTGGAAGCCTCTGTCACCTGATTTTGAAGATGTATGAAATAGTTCTTCAACACAGCAATAATTACAGAAACAATTCAGTGTTGAATTTCTTCCAATCACAATTCATAAGACATCTGAGTTGGCATAAAAGAAATTAGACTGTAATATTGCTTTGTTCCTGGGTCAAGTCAGCCTCTAAATGGGCAAATCACTAAAGTTATAGTGCCAAAAGTTAAGCAAAAAACACAGAGCTCTAGAGACTGTGTTAAACAGAGACCTAGTACTAGGTGGAATCTGAGGCTGGCTGTCCTCATGGTCATCCCATTATCAGAGGCTTCTATTCAGCGGTGCCATGCACCTGTCAAACATGCTTGATTTATGGTCCTATACTACTTTTTTAATGAACCAGTCACTGTGCTGTCCAAAAATATAACAAAAGTGGGAGAAAGAACACATGTGTTAGAAGATACTCTACAGAAAATGTACGTCTGATAACGCCAATATGCACACTGAGTCCCCAATAGATAGTACAACCCAAAGTCAAACACTCGCACTGTAAAGCTGGAGAGAAAAGGCAATCAAGAAAGGTGTATTAACCTATCAAACTGTTGGGTGAGAAGTCAAGGAAAACTGTCCCTCTTAGGGAACGAGGTCTTTGAGCAAAAAGGCATAGTCAAACTAATGCTAATAGATGCTATGAGCTAAATGTTTATGCCTCCACTCAGCCTCAGATCCATGTGTTAGAACATAAACCTCATAGTTGAGATAAGGTCATTGGAACTAATTAGGATTAGAATAGGGTCCAGAGAGTGAGGTTCACTTGATTGAATTAGTGGTCTCAGGAGAAGAGAGGCCCCCTCCCTCCACATGTACTCACCCATGAAAGGCTATGTGAGGGCACAGCCAGAAAGTGGCCCCTTATGAGGAAACAAGAAATGCATCTTAATCTGAATTTTCTAGCATCCTGAATTGTAAGATAATAACCTTTCCCTTTAATCACACAAGTCTATGGTATTTTGTTATGGCACTCTGGAAAAACAAGTTTTGACAGAGGAAATGAGTCACTGCTGTAACAAATATTTAAAAATGTGTAAGCAGATTTAGAACCAGTAGAGGTTGAAAAACATTTGAGGTGCATGCCAGGGATACCGATATCAAGGGTAATTCTAATAAGTCTCAGATGGAAATGAAGAACATTGTATTCAGAAGAAGAATAAAAGCGATCCTTATTATAAAAGGCCAATGAATTTGTTTGAACTGTGCTGTACTTTTTTGTGAAGGGTAATGCTTTGAGTGATGAAACAGAGTATTTTTGCAGGGGATATTTCTAATGAAATTCCTGAGTTGCAGCATCTAGAATAAAATATGAAAGACATAGTTTTGAAGGAAAAGCAACCCAGAACAAATATATGGGAAATCTTTTTGTGAAGGAACATGAAGGATATTTCTGTCAAGATCATTTGTTAGAAAGTGTGGATGTTATTTAATGAATCACCTCACTGGAGTTTGGGCGTAGTTGTAGAATTATACCAGCCAAAGCACTGCCAGTTTAAACTAAAGAGAGCAGAGAAAGTGAAGGCGAGATGGAATGAAGGAAGGATTTCAGCCTTCACGCTGTCTACAGGCAGGTCTCACAGTGCAGTGGTTGGTTGATTGTGTCAACTTGAGACATTTAGAAGCTTAACTAAATCAGTTTGGCAATTCTACCCCTAGAGTGTAGAAGACCCACCCTAGGGAGGCTCATCACCCGGATGGTATAAAAGGGGAGGAGGGAGGACAAATGAGTTTCATTCTTTTGGGGCTCGTCTTTACCTTAGGCATGGACGTTGTCTCCTGGATTCCAGAGCAGACTCTTTGGCTTCTGCCTTAGACTCTCAGCCTTCCAGTACAGACCCTTTGGCCTTCTATCACAGACCTGTCAGCCTCCTGGTGCAGTCTTACATGGGTTGCTGGGGTGAACTCCAAACCTTGGATTGAATCCTTCGGCTTCTGGCATGCAGACACCCTCTGCACGCTTCCTCATTCAACTCTTTGTCTGACTAGCATAAGCCAATCTCATAATTTCTCATGCATTTGTATATCTCATGTTATATCTGTTTTCTCTAGTAGAACCTCAACTAATACAGATTTTGGTACCAAGGAGAACAATTACATATGAGACACAGAATTTATATTATTTTATGATGGCCATCCAGAGTTAAACGCAAGAAAGTATAGGAAATCTGTCTACAATACTAAAGACCTAGAAAATCCAGCCAAGGGCCTGGATCCCACAGTAATTTCCTGAATGAGTCCAGCTGAAGACCTAGAGCCCAGGACAGTGCCTCCCACAAGTTCAACTGGAGGTCTAGACAGGACAATGACTCAAGCAAGTCTGTTTTATAGATCTGTGCTACAAAGGCCCAAAGGTCAGCAGTGGAAGCTAGAAAGTCTATGCCAATGAAGAGAAGAATCTGTGTGAATAGGTTTAGAATTCTGCATTGGAGCCAAGAAGCAATGCTCAAAATAAGGACCAGGACTCCCAGGAAAAGTACCACAGCCATCCTTAGTAAAAACAAAGTTCCAAGCTCCTCTGATGATGGGAACAGTCAAGTTCGTATCATGAAGTCAGCATGACAAGCTTCCCCTGGAGACTGAACAGCACATATCTTCCCCAGGCCAGGAAATGATGCTCAAAGTAAGCATCAGAGCTCTCTCAAAAGTGAACTGCTGCCATCCTCAGCGATAAAGTCTTGAAGTCCTCTGATGATAAAGCTCAAAATAAGGACTAGGGTCCCCTGAAAAGTACCACAGGCATCCTCAGCAGCAATGAAGCTCCTCCAATGATAAGATCAGGGAAGCTGGCCATGACAGGCTCCTCCAGGAAAAGCAATGGCTCCAAACAACAATAGTTGGAAGAGAATCCACCATGCCCTACTCTTCCTCTTCAGCTTTTTATGCTGGCAACAGTCTTCAAGTGAGCTGTCTATACTCAGCACCGTGTTGATTCAATTCAGCTGGTGTTAAATTGACCACCCATTTTTAATACACAGCACACTGTTACTTACCTGTAAATATGCAATATTTTGCAAGCATAGGAAGAAATGGCCCTAATGACTATCATGGGTCAATCAGGGCTGTTTCCATTGTGGTTCCAACAGTCCAGGCTGCTTTGGCCTGGAATCTTAGAGACAGGGTTACCTGGAGGGTTAGGAATAAGGCGGTTTACATGTGTGGTATAAAACCTCCAGCCAGCAGAATTTTGAGAGCCCAACTGCCAAGTCAGAGGTTCAGAAGGTGGGATTGACATCACACTGTACCTGGAGGGCAGAACGTTGAACTAGAAAGTTTTATTCTCCAAGGATTACCCTCAAGTTTCAGAACTGAAGGAATTTGCCTTGTAAAGTTTTGAACTTGTTTCTTTCTATTTTTTATTAATCTTTGGAATGAGAATGTCTTTCCTATGCCTATCCTATTTCTGTACTTAGAAAGCACATAACTTTTCTAGGTGCACATCTGGAAAAGAGGGGTAAAATTTTACTCTGAATGTTTATTTTTCTTCCTCATATTCATATGTTGAAGCCGAAAAGCCCAAGATCATGGTATTTGGAAATGTAGCTTTGGAAGGTAGGTAGGATTTTATTAATTCATGAAAGTCAGACCCTCAGTATGGAAACAGTGGCTGTATAGGAATGGGAAGAGAAAGACAGCACTCTTTTTCTTAGTTTGCATGTAGTGAATGAACAGGGATGGTGAGCAAATTGGCAGAAAGTGGTCATCCCCAAACAGGAACAGAGCCCCCACCCAAACCTAATCTGCTTGTGCTTTCCAGCCTCTGAGATACGAGAAAATTAATTCCTGTTACATAAGCCACTCAGCCCATAGTGTTTTGTTATGAGAGCCTGAGTAGCCTAAAACAGTAGGCACTTTTTTTTTTTTTTTGCATAATCTGTTTTGAAGTAATTAGGACACATGCAGTAATTCCTAGCATCACTCAAGATCACTGGGCCTGAATAAGAACAAGAGGATTTCCAGATGCTAGAAAGGCTCTGCTGAAACTAAAAAGGGTAAGCAAAGTTGTCTTGATTTTCCACTTCCCACTAAAATTATAAGGTTGGCTTATCTATTCCTTGGGAGTTTGGAGAAAGAATTTGTTGTCACAGATCCAGAAAAATGTCTAGTGGGTGAATGTGTTGCATAGTGGTTTGGTGAAATTAGAAATTTTGGTCAGCTTAGCTAGGAAGGATGAAATCCTAAAGGTGAGTAGTTTTGTCACTGGGGCCATCAGGCATAGAGCAGCAATGGATGAGCCTACTGCCAGAATTTATGTCCACTGGAGGGTATGTTTCCTTTCTCCTGGGATGGAAAGGATAGAGAAACACACAGCCATTCTTGACCAGAAGGTATTGTAACTGTTATGGAGATTTAATGCACTGATTATCTTCAAGACTGAAATGACTCAGGTTCTAGTTTTAGGGAAGAAGATCTGAAAATGGAGATGCTGAACCTGAGGGGAAGGTAAGAAGAAGGAAAGCCCCATTTTTCATTTTACATGAGCAATGGTTAATAAGGTTCCAAACTTTCCTTGGATTTTGCCAGTTCGTGGAGCTTTACAGGATCCATGGACTTGCTACACTCTGAGGCGGGCCTTTCAAGGTCTATGTCAGAGCCCTACACCAGGTCAGTTGTCCACTTTCTACTCATGCATAGTTCAACCCCTGTGATTTTCAATACCTCACTCAAAAATGTACTTTCTCATTGTCTGAACAACTTGCATGGTTTCCCTTAACTCTGACAAATAAGTTCTACTCAGTTGGTCTCTCTCATTTCAGCATGTGTGACAAATGGCCAGTCTGAATAGCGCACATGAAGACTATGCCTTTGAGTATTCCTAGAGGCAGGAGCAAAGCTGCACTATGCCTCTTGTTCTGACTAGCATGTGCTATGGGCTATGCATGAATATGAATAATATTCACTCTGATTTTTCTTACATTGATTGCATCAAATAATTACTTAGAAGACCTCACTTAATGCAACCAGAGGCTGAGATTGCCAGACAAAATTACTGGCTTTATATATTAGACAAATACAAATTATTCTGTGGGTAAATATTTTTGTATGTCTGACAAAACACATGGGGAAGCAGTGATGGACTAAATTGTTCCTTAAGTGTTATTTCGGAGCATCCCTTCCACTTTAAAAATTATTCCTGATAAGCTTATTTTCTGGCTTAATTTCAAATCCAGAAATCTCACAAATTGCTTTTATTTAAAAAATGAAAAACACTAACGTGATCAAAATAATAAAATGCAGAAAATTATTAACTTTCTCTATTTCCCATCTTTCCTTATTCACTGCTTCACTCTACACAGAAAACAAGTTTAACCCTTCTACTCATAGACGTTTACGTAACTGTTTATGTTTATACTGTTCTTTAATTGGTCCATTTGGGGACATTATTTTAGGAAATTATTTCATAACTTTCTGTTTAAGATCTATTTTGCATTCCTGTGCCAGTTCCATCTTGCCTTTCTTATCCTACTAATCTCGTATGGTTCTATATCTATTTTAGCTTCCATTTCAGCTGTTTTCATTAAATTAAGTAATATATATATAAACATTTCTTTCCATTAATTCAGACAAGGACTTGCAATTACCCATATCATAAGATGGTAATATTAATGTCTTCATTGGCTTCCTCCATTACCAATTTCTCTATTTGTTTTGTCATTTCCAAAGAAATTTATTCTTCTCTTCTATAATCATAACTATGTGTCCTGTGCTAAGTCATTGGATGTACTCCAGTACTTGTAAACTGATGAGAATCTATGAACTGAGTCAGAAGTCCTGAGCAGTCAGCTGATTTCTGCCATTTAAAAGCTCTATGACACTGACCTCATCACCGGAACTTTTAGATCTGCCCTGTCCAATCTGATTGTCTCATCCAGATGTGGTTGTTTGAAATTAAAGTAAATTTAAAATTTAAATTTCATCTCCCTGGTCTCTCTAACCATATTTTAAGCACACAATGACTGCAGATGGCTGTGGGCTACCTTACTGGCAAGGCCCATAATGAAAAGTTTCCATGATCTCAGAAATTTGTATAATGTAGGCAATTTCCCAAATGTTTCTTTACTCTCAACCTCCAAAGTTCCATAATAAAATCCAACTTTTCCCATAGTTTCTAGGAACTCTCTCTCCAAAGCTATAATTGATTAAGAGTTCAGGGAAAATATGGCAGAATATTTTTAGATATTTATAGGACAAAGTAGTTCATGCCAAAAGGGAGAGGAAGACCTCCTTTTCAGCATCTTAGAGTAAACGCAGTGGGGAGTGTCCACGTTCCTAAGCACAGCCCTTCACACGCTTCCCTTTCAGCATGGTTACTGTTCTTCATGGAATTTGTTCAAAGTTAGTCTAGAACACACTATATAAAATGTGTTATTTTCCCTACCCAAGGGATTTTATATTCAGATTTCTGTATTTTAACACAATGAGAATTATAAAGACCTAATCAGAATGAGACTAGAGATGAATGGTTTTCCAGCTGTAATTCATAGTAATCTACTCTTCTGCTAGTTTTGCAGCATACATCATTTTGAGATAATGCTTGAAAATTCCCACTAACTGGTTATTTAATGTTACACCTCCAGGACCAATGCCTCTCATGGGAGAAGGGATACCTCACACCCCTTGTGTTAGGAAGTTAACTCCATCCTTGAGTAGCAGTTCTTGTGCTGGGTGATGCTGTCTCTAAAAAATCTCGTCTGTCTCTCACAAATGTTCGAAGATAGATAGGTGGAAGAAGAAAAAGATATGGAAAAAGAGGCACTAAAATGAATCTGAGAAGATTCTAAAATATAGGAAAAAAGAGAAATAAATATTGAAGAAAATGAGTAAACTGTAGCTTTCCAGTATTACATAAATGGGCAGAATATCACCCATGCATACAACATCGTGATGATTGCAGACACTTTTAGGTATGACACTGGCAACATGAACATTTCTATTTCTGTGATGTCTTATTTACTGCCATGTCACCAATGTCCCTCAGAGGCACCCAGAGCAATGCCTGGGACACATCAAAAGTGTAAGCAAATGTGGGATATAATTAGCCTTTTGGCATTTATGAATGTGACCAAGATGTGTTAACAGATACAGCGTTCTGTCACCTTAGCATCAGACTGTCATTTTACTCTAGAGATGAGGACAAGCCTCCGCTCCTAGAAGCTTTCTGAGGTTTCCTCTCAGCAAATGGAGGCCATATTGCATGTAAGCACAGTCAGTGTGTGGGGGTGGAGGTTTGTTAGCGATGCAAAGCACAAATCTCTAAGATCCACCACTGAAACATCACTAAAATATTATGAATGTATTTATGAAATATTGCATCTTTAAAGCCTCAGCTTTGACAAGTAGGAGATAGATAAAGGCAATAAGATAATTTATTTGGAGCAGAAAACTCTGAATGCGTAGCTCAATGGTTTTCAATGGTCTTGGACATGTCACAGATTTTTAGTGGCGTATTTCACTTTTTATATTTCATGGCCATTCTCTGCCTCCACTGACAAGCTCTGTGCTCTGAGTGCTAACCTCTGCAACACTGGGATGGCTGCATCATCTAGGTTCTGATTGGATTTGCCAATGTGTGGTCCCAGCAGAAGCTGGGAATTTATGAGTGGTCATAGAACTTATATCCCAGATTTTTCCATGTTTTAGTGCCTCAGTTCTAGTATAAACCACACACTTCTAAAATACTTATATCAGGTGATTCCAGTTTCTCAGTTCTGGCTGCTGTTGAGCGTCCTGTTTCCTCCTGATCTCTTCAGATCTAAGTGGTAACAGTTTTCTACTTTTGTTAATCTCCAGGAGCTTTGGCATCACTAGTGGTCTCTAAGGTCATTTCTATAAAAGTCACTCAGTTAAATTCTATTTGTAGTCTCAACTTTCAGTTTCATTCTGAGATTCTATTAGATACATACAATTCTCAGGTCATAAAGAGGCCTACAGATCATTTTTCATCTTGGTCTTGGTCCTAGGAGTTGATGGCACTAATATTCTTTACCAGTGTGGAAGTAGGTAGAGGAGACAACGTCACATGCATGCAGTTATTCCTCTCCAATCAGCATGGTGAGGACTGGGCTCCAAGTAGCTCAATTCAGCATCAGAACAGGTAGCATCAGTGCGATGACATTGTTAATCCAGTATTACCCTTGCATTCTAGGAGTAGTCAAAATGTTTTGTCCTTGTTTTTGAGCAGATCTCAACTTCGTTTCCCAGCATGATTGCAGGCATTCACCACGTATACGTGCATCAGCACCTTTCTCCCTTGGCAGTGTCCTGCCCACTCAGTGTATGGATGCGTGGAAATCCACTGCTCAGGTTTCCTAAGTAAAAATAGGAAGGAAGGTCGCAAGGCTCTGTGAACCACTCTGCTGTCTGTTACTGACCTTCCTGTCACATTCACAGTCAACCTTCAGATGTGAAGTATGTCTGAGCCTATTTATATGCTCAAACTTTAGGAAATCATCTTTCTCAAATCTATCCGGGTCACAAGATGCCCTAGCAAGCTTCCATGCAACAAGCTTCTTATTCTCTGTAACTTAATCTTTTTTGCATCACCTATGACAGAAGCTGTCACTAATAGATTTGAGATGGATTTTGAATAGAGTTTAGTACAGAGGTATATCTATGCAATGACTGTCCCCAAAAAGGAAGGAAAGAAGTTGCTGTGAGCCTGCAGATAAATACAATCTGATGCCCCCCAAAAGGCATTTTCCTGCTGTTAAAAATTCAAACATTCAAAGGAAATGGGAACAGACAACAGCCTTCTGGAAGGAGCTGTTATGTAAAAACTGCTGACCAAAATCCGATTTTTTTCCCTTTAAAATTCTGCAATTTAAAGATAGGTTAAGTGAAATTTTACATTCAAAATTCTCTGTAGAGTTTGGAGCTGTTTAATGCTGAGTAGAATTTAATGAGTAAAGATATTAATAATGTCATTTACTGCTGTTTCTGGTTCTGTGCATGAAATGTTTCCTGGGGAATGGACCTTAAAAGTAGAACTAATAATGATTTGGGTTCTCAAATGAAACAAACAACATCTGTGCCTAATGGGGAATAATTGCTTCTATTATCCTAATAATCACGTGGTAGCATATGAAGGTCTAAAATGAAGTAAAAGTAGAGAAAGTAGAATCGGCGTGAAAGAAACGTGCCGGGCTTTGTCCACTGGACCAAGGCGGAGGTTTGAGGGACACATGAGCAGATGGTCACCCTAACAAAATGCAGACTGGATCCAGTATAGCTGTAGGCATGTGAGTCTATGGAAAACCATTAACGCCTACAGTAGTTGAAGCCTGCAGTCATGTTTATTTTTGTATGTCACCCAGGTTAATTGTGATTTGTCATTCACTGAGCTCTAACTAGTGAATTGCCTTGGAGCTGGATGACTGGTTTCCAAAAATGTTTCACAGACCTGTTTTTGTTAGAGCCACATTGGTAAGTCATACCTAGGCTTGGGGTACATTTATAGTTCCTTGTTTGAAATTAGTACCTTGACTGATCCACTCAGATGTTTACATAGCCTCTCTAATCTTTCATCCTTGTGAAAACCAATAGGCTTCCTTGTGAAAGAAGGTAGAATAATGACAGAGATCAGAGACACAAAGCTGAGAATAACCCTGAAATTACCCTGAGCTGTGTAAACTAGGACAGAGCATTTAATGACCCAAGTCCTCAATTCTTGTTTGCAAATTTGGGTAATGACCACATACCTCATCTCACATGAGATAGTGTAAGGAAAGCAATTGGATTCTGGTAAATCTTAAGGAATAATGCATGTAACAAAAAGGGAAGGAAACTGTGAAGCTTTCTGCTCATGGACCAGTCAACAGGGCATCCACAGTCAGCAGCCTGGGCCTCCCACAGGAGTGCTCCCTGCTGCCGTCCTAGCAAAAAGACCATCATTTTTCCCTTGCTCTGAACAGACCGCATTCACATTAGATTTATCCAGACTTCCCTCTGCCACTCATGCCAGTGTCCATGTTACCATAGAGATGACTATACTTAAAATGTGGAAGCTCCTCTAACTGTGGATTCAACATATTTAGGAAGAGAAAACATGCGGCTTTAATGTCTTAAAAATGTCCTCTATACCTGCACTTCGCAAATAAATTAAAACTATGTTTTGATAATCGTTATGTTCTAGATTTTTGTGACACTGTTTCCATTGATTAGTTCAAATAAGATTTAAAACATTTACATAAATTACCCTAGTTATATGTTACCCCCTGTGTGTGTGTGTGTGTGTGTGTCTGTGTTGCTCACTCTCTCTCCATCTCTCATATAATCATATGACTGGTAGAAATCTAACCTAGATGAATGTGACATCAAATTCCACTACTGGTGATAAGGAAAAGCTGCCTCTGTGCTCGCGGCGCTTCCATGTACAGCTGGCCATTGAAATGTGGTTTAATAACCAAGACATGAGGGAACTCTGCGCTCAGCACTTGCTCACATCCCACAGCTGGCTCCTTTGTTATTTCCCGCCTTCACATCAGGGAAGCAGTTAGACCTATAAGGAAGGAACACAAGAGTTAAGTGAAGAATGAGGTGAAAAGAGCTAATAAATTCATTTTATTTAGTAGATTTCCAGCTGCGAGGTCCTTTTTTATGGAGAAAGTGAGAAGAAAGTCAGGCCGAGTGACTCATCAGGTCCTGCAACGTGGCAGAATTAGATTTAAGTGAGAAAGGGTGTTTCCTAGGAAACTCCATGATCTGCTTGTGGAACATCAAACAACAGCAATTTCCTAACAACAGCCATGGCTAAATTGATCTACCTCAGACAGCTTTATCAGTAGGGGAGGGATTAGATGCCTTTTGTGTGTTTTATTTATTTAGTTAGTTAGTTAGTTACTATCATCCAATCGTCCAGTATCTGATGGCTTCCTTTGCTGCATTTCCAACCTTTTGTAAGGACAGGTATGATATTTGCTATTTATGTAACTGGAAAGCAGTTTTCCCTGTTTCCCATCTCTCACCCCTCTGCTCCCAAATTCTTGCAACCTACACCTTTTTATTACCCTTTCTAAGTTCAGAAGCAGCTTATAATAATGTCTTCGTGGCAAACCGCAAGACCTACTCACTATTAGAGCCACTAAAAATAGCCTTCCAGCTTCAGTCATCCAGGGATTTAAATTAGCTTACTCTCTTTCAGACAAGACAGTGAAAAATCTGAGATTTTTTAATACAAGTTTTCTGAGATTATTTTAATACCAGCAAAACCATGAGATGCCTGAAAATGGACAGAGATGAAACAAAATGAAGAGTCACTCTCAGATCAGAATCACAGATGCAAAGGCCCGGGTCACGAGTATTTGCCAGGTAACAGAGGGTAAGGCTGCCACCCAGACCAAAGAAGACAGTAATGGCTATCTATACACAAGGGAATAGGGTCCTTGGTCTGCAGAACTGAGGTAGGAGTTAAAAACAATTAGGATGAGCTAGTGACTAAGGCCAGAGGCTGTTCTACCTGTGCCCTATGTTCTGGTAGAACTCTGACATTCCAAAGACTCCCAATTTTGGCCCTCTGGGAAATTTTAAAGTTATATTTCTCATGATAAAATAAAATGGAATATATTGATATGTTTGTTTTAATTTCTATCGCACCTAGTCTTTAGGAATAGTTTCCAATAATCCATTTTTCAGTTCAACCACACCATTTAACATCGGTCAAAACAAAACAAAACAAAAATCCTTTGCAACAAAAATAAAGCTAATTTCTCTTTCTGTTTACGAGCTGACCTACAACTGGCATTGAGCAAAAGAATGTTGTAACAGAAGTAACATACTGGGATTTACAAGCCCAGGTCTTAAGATAAATGGCAGATTCTTTTTTTTTTTTAAAGAGAAAAAAAATGTAAAGGGTAGAGATAATACAAAATTTCAAAAAAACAAAAAGATAAACAGTAAGAAATCATTCGTTGATAAATTACATATTGTCCTCTTAGAAATAGTTGTTCAAGTTACAAAATTAAAGTATACAAAGTAGATATTCAAACAGTGAGACTGTAAACAGCTATGCATGCATGAGTCTCTACATGTATTTCTATTCTTCCTGTATTAGAGGGAAAAACAAAACATAGCAAGACAAAACAAAACATATTCCTATAAAGACATGAAACCAAAAAGTCATATAAAACCACAGTACAAGGTGATCTACAATGATTACTGTGTTCTTTCTTATTAGCTTCAATAGAATTGTCTGTATCATCAGGCATAAATGAATGTAGCAGTATAATTGAATATAGCAGTACATAACAATATTAGTAAAAATAAAACATTGTAGAAAGTATAAAACTTCAAAGCCAGGTAATAATCAAACCAGAGTGGATATTCTAGTGAATCTTGTCATTTTAAGTGCAGTTGCCTATACTCTCAGACTTAATACTATCAATCATAACAGCTTTGAATAAAATCTATCAATACAAAACAGCAATCTAACAAAACAGATTTGATTATGATCAGTCATGGTAAAACAGTGTAGGTTTTACAGAGCTTTAGTTGACTTAACAGGAAATTAAGGATGATTACTGTACTATATCCTGTTATTTTCGGGATAATTGTCTATGCTTCAAATCTAGTACAGGTAGAATGATTGGAACAGAATATAATACATCTAAGCAGAGTAGTGTGAATAATGTGGGTTTTAAATCCTGGTGCACTCTTAACAATATAGTGTATCAAGGCCATCTATGTTAGAGATTCTAGCCATCCTTCTCTGGCTCATTCCTGCTATGCTATTTGTCTTCCTTTGTCTAGTTTTCTCCTTCATTCTACTGCCTGCCCCACTCATTGAGGCCTTTCTGCCACTGTTCCTGAAATCCTGGTATTTTTTTTCTCTCTCTCTAGAATGCCCTTCAGTATTCTCTGTAGGGTGGATTGGTGGTCACAAACTCCCCCAGTTCCTTTGTCATGGAAGCATCTTGTTTCTCCATTAATTTCTAGTGACAACTTTTCAGGATACATCAATCTGGGTTGGAGGTTATTTTCTTCTTGATCTGATGGTCTGTGTCGAGAAGTCTGCCATGATCTTGATAGGCTTACCTTGATAGGTTTCTTTTCTCTGATGGCTTTTAATATTCTGTTTTTATATTAAATTTCTGGTATCTTGATTATTATATGTCTGAGTGTAGCTCTGTTTTGGTTGTAGGTGGCTGGAGTTCTATATGCCTCACATAACTAAATGTCATTTTCTCTTCCTATGCTTGGAAAGTTTTCCTTAATTATTTCCATGAATAGCCTTTGTAATTCGCCTGTTTGTATTCCTGCTTCTTCATTCACATTTCTTATTCTTAAATTCTCTTGTCATCTTGTCATCTTCTCTTGTCACCTTCTAGCCTTTGTATTGTTACTGCCTGTTTCCTTGTTATTTTTAAGAGATCTTTCCTTTCATGATCACACATTGGAAACTTGTCTTCAAGTTTTGATTGTCTATCCTTAGTTTCTTTTAAGGAGTTTTGCCAGCCTTCAATGGAGTTTTTAATTTCCTGGTAATCTCTTTGAATCTGCTTCATATATTCTATATTTTCTTTATATTCTTTATCAAATGTTTCTCTCCTTTTTTTGTGTCCCTCCCTTCTTCCATCTATGTATTCCTGAGAGATGCTTAGCATTTCTTTTATTACTCTACTCATATCTTACTTTATCTGATTTAATATTTCAGTTTTGAGCTCAGCCACAAGGTCCCAAAGATATCTCTTAATGTCTATTGAAGCCATGTCTGATGTTGTGTGTTTGATACCCTCAGTCTCCCTTTTTTTTCCCTCTCCTGGATCTGTGCTCTCAGGTTTCTGGGCTGGGGGCCTCCTCTTGCCTCTCTCTCCTGTCATGGTCCCACCCTCCTCCACACAGGTGTACAGTAGAGGTCCCAGCCCCCTTCCCTGTCAGCCATGGTTTCTCTGATGCATGCTGGTGAGGGACCTCTGCCCTCTTCTGCTTGCTCCTGTCACTGAGGTGTAAGCAGGGGTTGCCTATGCCTGCCCCTTCCCACCGGGCCAGCCAAACTTCAGGGGCCTTCACCAGGTTAGTGTATGCTAGGTGCAGGAAATCGATTTGGGATGGCCAGGGGCACAACCCAGTCCAAGCAAATCCCATGAATCTGCTCTGGGGAGGGAGCAACCAACTTAAGTCACTGTTGCTCCCATTTCAGGCTCCTCTTGCCCGATTCCAACATGTCACCCATTTGGTTGTGCCCTTCCCATGGGTAGGGGTCTCATTCCCAGCACTGACTGTGGATTAATGAAGGTCCCTTTGCTGATTCTGCTCTCCAATGGGCTCACCAACTCCTGACTTCAGCACAACTGTGGCTCCTGTGAGTGGTGGTAAGAACGAGTTTGGGCAGTGTGAATTTGCAAATTCAGGCTAATGCAAACTTGGTGGGTCACAGTGAAAATGCCATGTCCGGTAATTTTAGCTGTTCCAATTGTAGCCCTGAGACTGTGTGTTTGATGAGCTTTTTTATGTTTTAATTTCTTCCTGTGTCAAGAGGATCCATCTCCTTCTGTCTGGATCTCTCCAAGATGTTATATTCTGGCATATGAGTTGTTTCTCCTGGGAATATGGGAGGCTTTGTATTCTGTTTCTCACTGATTGGCCATCTTTAGTACCTCTGGCAGATTCTTTTAAGAATTTCAGGCCATGATGCTGATAGGGGTCAAATGTACTGGATGAGACCATGAGGAAAAGCAGCAAAAAGTCATCTTCAGTGTGGTAGTTCTGCAACCATCTCATTGCAACTACACGGAAGATGCCAAAAAGACCACCTATAGGGCCAACTGGGTAAGTTCAGCCAACTCCAGTGTCATGAAGAGTAATAAACATAAGTATTCATTCTTTCAAGCCTCTAAATTACTATATAGTTTGTTAAAATGTAACAAATATCAAAATAATTTGTGACTTTATTCATAGCTTTCCAACCTTTATTTGATATGCAATGTGACATATGTACTTTTGCCAGATCTATAAATATCAAGGATAAGCCTCAATCATACCATGAAAAAATTTATTTTCCGAGAATATTTATAAATTTTTTTTCATATTTTAGACCAGAAAACATCTTCCTTATTTAACAAAACACATTGTTAGCTGAGATAATTTTATCTGATCATGTATCAATTATTTACTTTCAAGATGTTGCAGCAGAATCACAATACTTGAGTGCCCAGAGCATTAATCACCCCTTAATGTAGCTAAGGGTCAGCTGATCCAGGCTGTGAGCATTAATTGGTCCTGTTAGTCAGCTTGACTAACTCAGTGTTTGCATGTTGAAAGGCAGTTTATTGATGTTGGAGACTCTGACTGAAGCCATGAGACTGATCCATTTCAGTTTGATAACTTACTTTACCCCCGGGACTAAGCAGAATAACCCATATATGTTTTTACATAGCGATGGTAGACGTGCAGAAAGACAACTAGAATAGATGTGGCTTTCGAAGAACTGTGTTAGCAATCCAATGTAGCCATTCAGATGATCTCAGCAAATGACAAAAACATTTATAAAAACTCTGTTAGTTAAAATTTTCTTAATAATCAACAATGCATTATGTTAAATAAGCTAGGTAGAAAAGGATATTATCACACCCTGAAAAAGAATAAATCAAACCAATGACACAGACAAAATACTAGGCAAATCCTGTTATAATATTTACACATTTTTTTATATTTTCAAAATTTCCTAAATGATAAAAGACATTTTAACATCAGGCAACATGATAAATGAAGAAATATTTAAGCTGTCAAGACTCTGCTTTAAAATACACAATTGCCAATTTTCACTTAATACAAAGGAAAGTAAAATATCAAGCTTTGTCTTATTTTGTGCTGAATATTTTGCATTTTTGTATTATTTCCCTGATTTAAATTGATAGGAAAATAACATTTATGAGGGATTCAGGTGTATATGACCGAAAAAGTAGGAAGAAACATTTTTCAGGAGACACTGAATCTCATAATGATTTGCTAGTAAGCATGAAAGTAATTTTCCAATTGTTATGGTAATACCCTGTGTATTCATCCCCTTGGCTTCTTTCGCCTGCTATCTCCCTTTTAACACTTAGGAATGATTTTCACAAGGTTACTTATTCTAAGTATGCCAATAAATGTAATTATATTTATTTCAGAACACATAGCTAAATTTATGGAAGAAAAACAACACATTTTATTTATAACCATGGTAAATTTTAATAGTGAGCTTACTGTAGCAGTGTGTAATGTGATGACTGATATATTTAACATGATTATGATTCAGTGTAAACCTTGGGGAATTCCTGAAGAAGCCCTTCTCCTCCAGTATTGCTATCTAGCTTATAAAAGAGAAATGAACTAGAAATAAAACCAGGTGAGCAGATTCTCAGCCAAGAAGCAATGCCTCTTGGGCATCCACTGTTCCTGCGAGTTGACCTTTATCTTAGCACTTCCCCCACTGTTCTGCACTCACTGAGCTACTCTCAGTGTTCCTTGGTACAGGCACCCAATTACCTCTTCAATCTTAGCAGCTGGTTTACCTCTATGACAGTAGTGCCTACCAAGGTGCTCAATGTGATTTTTAAAAATGAATGAGAAAATTGCGTGAGAGCTGTTGAACAAGTTACTTCTATGCTGTGTATTCTGTCAATTCAGCTGTATTTTCCATACGCCCTGTGTGGAGGGATTGCTCCATTAACCTAGCTTGATTCACTCACCATACTAATCTTTTATTTCTATTGCTTTAGTGACATACCAAAGGCGCAGGTTGATTCTTGGTATCTCCAGCACTCAAACCAGTCTTAACCTCAGAAAATGAATTACAGAATAAAGAAATGACTAGAAGGTGTCACTGGTAGCCCTTCATGCCCCCTATGTCTAGAAAACTGCACCAGCTCACTACCTGTTGTGAATATTGGTTCCTGAGTGATGACAGCTGGCCTTTTCTCCATCTCCAAACAATCGTACTTGGCATTTATGAACCACCTTGTCAAAGTGGGTGTCACTCCCCAGGAGTAACGTATAATCAGTGAATGACTGATCATCTCAAGATGAGGTCTAATTTATGGAATAAATCATGTCGCAGAGCTCCCACGGGATCAGCATTAAGTAGCTTGCAGCTAAGACTTCATCCTTCCTAGGGCCTCTTCTAGCTCTTCTTTCTTTGCTTTTCTTCACTAGCAAGTGCTTCACCAAAAATCACTAGCATATAAATATCTCAGAACTAATCAGAGACATTATTTCTACCTATCTCACAGACGTTATTCTACCTGTTTTTCTGCTAAACTTTTGAATTTTAGGACCCTTATAGAATGCAGTTTTATGGAATAATTCAGGCAGGAATTCTACCTCTGGCATGACAGGATGAGGATTTCTACTGAGGCATGGAACCATTCTTTAGTAAAGTTGGTAGAATTATTTGAAAACGATTAAGCTCTTGAATGATTAGATGGGTAGTGTGTGAATGGTCATATGTTAAAAGGAAAAACTTATTCAAGAATAACTGATGAAATGTACAAGAGATTTGTGATTCGGTGGTATTTAAACCAAGATCTGTTCCCTCCTTACTCTTTCCCAGCTCAGGAGACAGAAGCTGGACTCACCAGCATAGTGAAGAGCCCAGGTGCATTTAGTCCTCAGATCCAATCAAAGGGTCCTCTTCCTGGAAGAAGAAATATGCCAGAACTTCATGTTCTGCCCCAGCTACCTGCCATTGAAACTAAGTTCCAGGTCAGAACAGCCAACAGACAAAGAATCTCTTCTTTGGCAAGACCCACTCAGGAGATGGAGCTCTCTCCCTTCACGGAGGTAGCAGACTGCGCTCCCCATCCTATGGACTGGAGGTTATGCTCTGGGAAAGGCAAGCCAAGGAGTGAAAGGTGTGCTGATTTCTCATTCACAGAACACTCAGCTCCTAAACTGGGGTTGGTACTCAGAGACAAGCACGATATTCTCCTACCTCAAGCAGCAGAGTCCTTGCAAAGCCATTTCCTGAGGGAAAACTGCAGAACAAAAAATTCTGATTCTTTACAGAAAGGGTCTAACTTTATGTCTAACAGAGTGAGGGGAAGATCAAGAGGAAGAATGTTACCCAAAACAGTAGATTTGCATTGAAAGACCACTCGGAGAAGAGTCGTATAGATTATTCACTGGATTCAGACGTTAAATTGTAGGCCAGTCAGCTTGTCAAAGAGAATCTGGGAGAGACAGCTGGAAGAAACCTGACTGGTACAGAAAATTCTCAAACTCCAACTTGCGCTAGGGAAGAAATTCTGGCTTTCAGCATGGCCTCTACTGACAATGTGGTATTTTGTGTCCCATTGCTTTAGGGTAAAGATAAAACTCCTGCCTCTTTTCCAGGTCTTCTTTGACAGCACACAAGTGAAGAAGGAAGGAGCTTCTGGGACAGGAGTGAGTCTGCAGAGATGAAAGTCCTTGATTCCTGCTTGCATTTATGACACCAATCCAACTGGCTTTGGCATATGAGGATGTAGGTCCAGCCACCCCACTCAGATCCCTCTGAGCCCACAGCTTTCCCCATGGTGTTTTCTGGAATAGAACAATTATTGTGTAAAAACCTTTCAGTCTTGTTCGACTTTCCCTTTCCTGGTCCTCTGCCTAAAGGAACAGGCCTTTTTTGGATTTCATCTTGTCTCTGTCTTCTGCCATGCCTGGTTTGTTTGGCTCTTCATCTCCAAGTCTACGACATACAAAGTAAAAAGAACCCCATGAAGTTATCACTATATTGCATTTCATGTCCAAATCCCCTCATTGCCTGCTTTTATTCAATCTTTCAAATCCTCCTGTGTTTCTTTTGCATTTTATGCCAAAAATTTTGAGCTCTACTTTGCAGGAGAAATATAGAAAAGTATATCTATGCCATCTTCATGGAAGTAGAAGCTCTCTACTAATTACACTTATGTATTTTGTCTAATCTAAAGCCATCAAGACCAGAAAAAGTTAAAGATTAATGCACGTGTGTCTTCTTTAGACTATGAAAAATAACACAGATAACACTACTTATTAAAATCATTTGTGTTTTTGTTTTCCCAGACTATAAAATGTTATTTAGAATGTTTAGCTATGATCACAAAGTCCTTGCTAAGTATTTTAATATCATCTTCAATTTTACAAATTAGATAACATAGTTTCCATGAGCTGGACAAACAAAATTCCAAATATTTATTGTGTAGATACCAAGGAGCAGGCACTTTACTGAGTAAAATGTTTTTCTATGGAGAATTTTATTTTACAGGTAGGAAATTTTAGCTTGCTAAATTAAATTTTCTTGCTTGCAGTGGGTGTATATAAGATTTGAACACAAATATAGCTTGTCCCAAAAGCTAATTATGCATCTTCCTTGCATAACTTGAAAAAGTCTCTTCAACTTTCCATTATCCTACCCGTGAAATGGGAAGAATATCTACTTTGCAAACTTAGTAGATAGGTTGTGTTAATTGATAGGTGAAAGACCTTTGGAACTCATCAAGTATATGAAACTGTGCAGTAGAACTTTCAACTTGAAATATGTTGGACTCGTAGCAACCAATATGTGGCAAAAGCCTAAACTTTTAAAACATGGAAATAGATAACCTAGATTCAAATTCTTTCTACTATTTCCCCTTAGAAAACTTGCATAATTTCTGGATTCTCAATTTCTTTATCTGTAAAACAAAGACAATATATTACCCATACCTTTTGGTTGTTGTGAAGATTAAATGAATTAAATACATGTAAATCATTTCACAAAGTATCTATTTCATGGTTGGTACTTATCATTAAGTATTAATTAGCCATGTAATCACTTTTGTTAACCCATGAATTCATCCAGAAATAATGACTTGACTCAGGCTTATGAATCATTCTACAAGGTCAAAGTGCACTCAGGCACATAAGAAGAGTGAGAATGGATGACTTCCTAGAGCCATCTCCGGTCTGGGAAAAAAAAAAAAAAAACAATAACTCAGCAAGAGAATTTAAAGTCTAAGTTAAAATCCTAAAAGAGGTAGGTGAGCATTAAGCCTTTGCATAATCCTTTAGCATTGGTTGCCTATTGAAGTTGTTGATTCAAAGAGTGTGGGTAAAATAGCTTTGGAACTACTTCACACGACCTCGCATTTGATTCATCTTTTCTGTTATGTTAAGCTACAATGCAATTGGTTTCAAACTCAGCACTTTCACCTTCTGTGTCTATTCTTATCATGTTCTTTTGTTCAAATGATCCTGCAGGGTTAATAAAGTGTTTATATTTAAACTGTTATATCTGTCAATCAAATATAACCTGTAGTCAATCATACATTGGGCTTAAGATGGAAGAGGGGAAAACACAGCGTGCATGAAATCTGTTCAGGAAACAGGTTAAAAATGTATGTGTTATACTTAGGTTAGTTAGGAACAGAAAGTTGTCCTCTTACACTCATTCTTAGACAACTCACTTAATGCCTAATTCTCTCCTCTTCTCTAATTTAAGATGTATCCAGATAAAAATATTGGCAATGTTCACTTGCAGGTTAGCATAATCTTGATAGCAAATATTAATATATCTTCATATTATATAGTCATACCTTTAACAGCATCAGAAATACTTTTGTAAGTATGTGATATATATATTTTTTAAATTATCAAGTAAAGACAATTATTTAAGATATATTATAAATGAGGATTGCCTATATCATATTTTCTTTTTACTATTTTGCCCTTAAGTAATAAATAGTTCTGAATTTTTTAACTTCAATATGTAGCTTCTCGACCTATGAGCTTCTCTCTCCTGCACACATCTTATGATTTTTGCAAATATGCATCAACTCATATCACCCAAACAATTTAATACCCTTTTAAACTCTTCATTGCCACTAAATTGAAATTCAGAGTCTCCAGACTGTGCTTCTAGTGTCTTGTAATCTGTAATCTGCCTACTTCTATATTTCATCTCTTCTATGCATCCAAATATTCATACTATAAATTAGTCTTGTTATAGTAATTAGAATTCACTAACACAGTCTATTTCTCTGTATTAACATTTGCAAATTAAACTCAAGGCAAACTCTTATCTATGAATTCATTTGTTTTGAAAATCAGGTAGCATCATCTCAAGATACAAGGTAAGTATTTCCACTCAAAAACTGAGGAGTAAGGAGCTAGAAAGGAATCAGATCAAAGCAAAACTGAAACCCAACAAGGAGAACGTTAAACTCTGTAATCTATGTGTGGAATCTGGGCATGTGGTGGCGATGTGTGCAGCAAAGGGCTTGGTCAGCTCTACTTCCTTGTGTGTGCAGCCATGCGGTCTCCCTGGGACTGGCTCTCCTTGCTGCTTGCGCTGTTCTCCGCACCTGTTCCATATCCTGTATCTCCATGTCACTAGAGTCTCCACTGCGGCACTGACTTCCCTCACACTGCTTCATTCATCACTCCCTCCTGGGATCCTGCCAGGAACTCCAGTTCTGTCATATATTTTTACCTTACCTTCAAGACCCGCTTTGAAATTTGGGTGGGAGCCTCTATAATCTCCTAAGTCTTGCAGTCTCCATGTCTATAAAGTTCCCCTAATATGGATGAAACCAAGGCCTCCTTCCAGTTTTAAAAATAGCAAGTCTCCCATGGCTTTTGAGTGCCTGGAGGGCTGACCATGGTGAGATTAATCACAGGACACCAATTCCCTAGGTGGCTCTTCTCCAGCAAGAATCCCAAGGGCCCTTTTCTCAAATAAAAGGTTTATACTTTTATACTTTTGAGCCCTAATGTAGGAGGTCTTAACTGATTCCTGAGATGCTTGCTTTCAAGATAACTTTCTTGTTGACTTAGTTCAAAATACTCTATTTTTTGTTTGTTTATTAGTTTCCTTTCTTTATGGCGCTACTGTATTCATCAGTCATACCTCCTTTGACCTCGACTTTACCTATACTTATTTTCTGCACATGTGAAAGTTTTTCACATCTGGTTGTTCTGCTTCTTGGTCCCAATTCTCACTATTATTCCAGCTAAATTCACCAGCAACAGCATCCATGCCACAGCCTGCCTTGGAATTTCCTTTACTAGATCAACTTGTCCACTATTCAAAAATAGCCTCACACAGAGTTATAGAATATTGACAAAATTTAGAAAAAAAGTTTACAAAGTGTGATATGCATAGCCTGTACTTTAATTTCCAATAGTTTAATGATCTGAAACTTCATGACATCTGATCTGAAATATCACCTGGCCTTTATGTCTGCATTCTGAACTCCACTCACCATCACTCACCCAGCTCTACTTACAATTATCTAGAGTCTGTCTAGCTTCAGATTCTTCCAATTGATTGCCATAAAATAGTTCCAGAACGACATAATCAGGTGTACTGGGATCAATAACCCCACTTCTCTGTTTTCAGTTTTCTGTATTAGATTTTTGACCCTGAAATGAAATATTCAATACTTGTACTTAAAAGAGGATATTTTTATTCTGGCTCGTGGATTTCAGAAGTTTCAATCCATGATTGGCTGGATCCATGGAAGCAACCACATAGCAGAAGGTTATGTCAGAAAGACATGGCAGAGAAAATTGCTCCATCTGTAGCAGGCAACTGCAGCAGGAAAAGTGCAAGATGAATAAACTGAAGACCAGATGTAATCTCCAAGGCCACGCCTCCATGACCTGCTTCCACCGATTATAGCATGTCTTCTAATGGGTCGTTCACAGGTTTACCAGTGGCAGTGAGTATCCTCACAATGCAGTCACTTTATGAGAGACTTTTAATCCAAGTTGACAATGAAGATTTAAGGAAGTAAGACACCTTTTAAATATGAATTCTGGACTATAATTCCTTCTAAATGGGGAGCTTCAAA
>PVLA01012359.1:0-45104 GCA_004027455.1 Hydrochoerus hydrochaeris | reverse complement strand
ATAGACAATTTTATTGAAAATAACAGGAGACATCATGGTGACAACCGTAGATCACCTAGTATTGTGGTTTTATATGTCCTTCTCATTTGGTGTTTCTCTAGGAATTTGTATTGTTCACTTGTTTTGGCTTGTTTTTCCCTCTAATACAGAAAGGCTAGATATGGATGTAGAGACTTACACATGTGTAGAACTCCTAAACAGTTTACGAGAATTGATTATAGTTATTGTAAAAAAAAAAAAAAGAGAGAGAGGAAAGGAAAGTATTCTAAAGGATATAACTGCATGTGTTTGAGTGTGTAGGATTGATGACCATAATACTAAGTTTTTTGTTGGATAGATGAACAGAGCTGATTGTAGTCTCACTGTTTAAATGTCTACTTTGTATGCTTTACTTTTGTGACTTGAACAACTACTTCTAGGAGGAAAATATGTAATTGTCAACTAGTGATTTCTTACTGGTTTTTGCTTTTGCTTTTATTTTTTTGAAATTTTGTATTGTTTCTATCCTCTTTCTGTTTCATTTTTTTTCTCTAAGTAAAAAAAAATTTTTTTAAGGTAGTACTGGTGGAGAATTCCTCAATTCTTTTGAAAAGTAACTCCATAACCCTTACATAGAAGAATGTACTTATCAGCATTTTGTTTTACATGTCTTAAGTTTTAAGATTTTACTGAAAAAGAATTTGATATTTTATCCTATGTCAAGGAACTTCACAGCACAACTGCAGGCAATAATGAACTTAAAAAGATGAGGTTTAGTGTGGAGCACCAAAGTTCAACATTTGTTCTTATGATTAATAGGCAAGGCTTCTAGAACTAGAGTAGGCCAACTTGGTTACTTTCCATACCAACCAATTTATCCTGTGCCCTATTTCTCAAATACCATTGGTTTATATGTACTGCATTGCATGTTCTTTAAAAAAAATTTATGCTTATTAAATTATGTGTACAGGTATAAAATGGTTATAGTTTTGTGTATATAAATATTATAAAGAAGTAATTTCCCTATTCAAATGATTTCTAATATTTGATACTTTCAAAAATTACCTTTAAGATGAAATTTTTGCTCTAAAAATGATGCTTTTCTTTTTATCATATTTTAGAAAGGTTGAGGTAAATTTGTTCAGCCATTTTGAACTGTTAAAAGACCAAAAAAAAAAAGTTTTTTCGCTCACCAGGAAAATTGTTTTAAACTCTTATGTTATCATACAACACTAGGCAATGGAACAGTGCTATATTTGACAGATAATATAGTAAGGGAAAATGTTGACATTTTTCAGTTTTCACAAATAGGACAAATTAAGTCAAATATTCCATTGCCTTATTTATGGCTTAAAAATGTATCTTTATTTTTTAAAAATACATGTTTTGGTCAAGGTGTGATGGCACATGCCTATAATCCCACCACTCAGAAGGCTGAGGCATGAAGATTGTTGCAGGTTTGAGACCAGCCTAGGCTGTAAAGTGAGCTCAAAGCCAGCCAGAACTGCATAGCAAAACACTGTCTCAAAAAGACAAAGCAAAAACAAAAAAAAAGTTTTAAAATCTATACATATTTTCTGGTATTTTGTCATGCTTTATTGTGAGACTGACATGAGTTAAAATAGCTATAGCAATTATTCTGACAATTTTATCATTTCTATTAGAAAATAGAGGTTTAATAATCTTTATAAGGTGCAAAGGTAACAGTTTGTTATCTATCTGAAAAGGAGCCCAAGTTCCAATTTTTTTGTTTCTGTTATTTTTGTGTGTTGCAGATGATGCCTAAATCCATTTCAACTCTAGGTTCTTTGTATTGCTGCTCTAGCCCCTTTCAGGGAGGTCATTTTCCTGATAGTAGTAGTATTAGAACAGTAGCTATTGGACACTTTGTCAAAAAGCACTCAAATTTTAGATTTTTTTAGCATGGAAAATCAGTAATAAAGCATCACCATCTTAGCCACACTTTAACCTACATTTAAATCCTTATGGAAAGGTATTGGTACTGGTGAACTCAAAGTATAGAGATAGAAGAAAGGCAACCATAGCAGAACTTCCTTTTTTGCTTCCCATGGCACAGCTAGAATTGATGGATGCTCCTCACATCCTCAAAAAACAAAATCCTCTCATGTTTTGCTTTTTTTCTTTCCCTTCAAATTTCCCTGTTGAGCTTAACACTGTTGTTTTATTTTATGATACCAGCAGCAGCTTTGGAAAGTGCCTGTGTGCGCCTGCACATTCTTTTCACACTGATAGTACAATTAATGCTGCTGTCAATTTTGGTGTTAATTTTGGGTCATGATTAGTGTTGACACTTTGTGTCAGACTAATGGCATTTATGGGTACCACCAGAATAAATGTTAATATTATCATATTTTTAGTATCTGTTATAGTTACATTAATCCAGGGTCCTCCCAGGAGAAAAAAATACATATATGGATGGATAGATAATGCCTTTCTGTATCGCTGGTGTTACTCAGTGAGAAAATGACATCTCAGGGCAGAATCCTAATCACTGTTTGGAGCATCAAAAATAATGATCACCTCTGATGGGAGGTTGTGAATAATTCATTTGGTTTGATTTTCACATCCTGTCCAGTGATACTTTTTAAACCAAATGTGTTTCTACAGGAAAATAATGGTCCCACTTCTTATGGAAATACTGTAGCACAAATCATTTTACCAACATAAAAACAGTTAAATAAGACTGTTCTCTTATGCTTTCTTTCTCCTCCCCGTTTCCTCCTCTCTCACTTGAGTGTGTTTATTCCAGAATCAGGATGTGGCCAGAGAAATATTTTCTTCTTCAGGACTTGAATAAGGAAAACATATACTTATTTCTGCTAATCCTGAGTTTATTCACTGTAGCTCTTCCCTTTTTAACTCTAAGATAATTAGCTTAGATCAGTAACCCTAAGAAAACCTACAAAACCTGTTTATTAAAAGTTCTGTTAGGAAAAATCATCTAAAATATTTTTAAAAATGATTCATGGATAGGGCCAGGGATTTAGCTCAGTGGTGCAAGCACTTGCCTGGCAGGGGTCTCACTATGAGTTTGGTCCCTGGTAATCCCCCCCAAATTATTCATGGATATATTAATGAAAACACGATTTTCAGTATGCACATAGAGATCACTTGGTTAGTCAGTGCTTGAGCAAAGCAGTGGTCAGAAACCATGGCTGCCAATGCCAAGAAGCCTGATTCTGTTATTCTGTAGACCACAAACCTGTCCACTCAAAAAAAAAAAAGAAAGAATTGGGCCAGGGATTTAGCTCGGTGACATAAACGCCTGCCTGGCAAGTACAAGGTCGTGAGTTCGATCACTAGTACCAAAAAAATAAAAACCCTGTCCACTTAACACAGGTAGGCTACAAGTTATTTTGGTTGCTTCCCTAGTCTTGTAGTCTTCCTCAGCTGTTAGTCCTGTAGTGTCATTCTTTATGTGGTAAAAAAGTAAGAGAAACAGAAGATGGATGGCACAGACCTGTAATCCCAACACTCAGGAGGCTGAGGCAAGAGGATTATTTAATTCGAGACGAGCCTGGGCTATAAGATCAGCTCAAGGCCAGCCTGAACTGCATAGTGAGACCCTGTCTCAAAAAGGCAGGAGGAGCAGGAGCAGGAGGAGGAGGAGGAGGAAGAAGAGGAGGAAGAGGAGGAGGAGGTATAGGAGAAAGAAGGAAAAAAGGAGGAAGAAGTAAAAGAGAAAGAAGGGGACTCAAATAATAGAATTTCCTTTGGTTGTCATTCTTTAGCTAAAATATAAGGCAGTTTTGGCTTGGTGAAATCACTGAAAGCCACATTTCTAACCACATTGTCATATTTGTGTATACTTTGCTAATAACTGCTGAATTTGATTTTTTAAAAAATTTTACTTTATTAATGTATGTTTGCAGTTCATGCAGTTTACATTTATCTTGGGGAGCAGTTATATGTACATACCACAGCTTGTTTCTTTAATCCCCTTTCCTTCCCTTCCCTCCAATTCCCCTATCCCATTTTTCATTCTGGTTGATATTATTAATCTTAGCTCATGTTATAATATATAATGTTTACATTCATTGAGGTTATGAGGTTCCTATACATGGCATATCTTTATTCTACTTATTTCCCCTTCCCCTCCCCTTCATTCCTTGTGCTTTTTCCTTTGAACTTCTTCCCTATTGCAAAGGATCCATTTCCTTGTCTGATTCTATCCATCCAGAATTTGTGATATAAAATCTTCGTTGTGTAAATAACATTGATAGGCCCATCTATATAAAGTAATTAGAGTAAAACATTTATGTTGTCCTAATTAAAATAGGATAAGTATATAATTCTTCTAAGGTAATGATAAAATCCTCTGAGACAAAGCTATTCTTAGTATATTTTGAGCCATTTCTCCTGAATGTTTTGAACTACACCCCCACCCAGATCTAACAAGGGCAGGGGGAAGTGTTTCTCAACCTAGTGTTCATCATCAGACAGAAAGTATTTTATATTCAGAAACCATTTCCAGTATCAAATTCAATTTTGTCAAGTGATTAGTTGAGTTTGGTAGAGAATAATTTAAAAACACAATGCTGAAACTGGCTGTGATGCTTCTGCACTTAAAGAGAGCAGTTGCTATTTTCAAGTTGCAATTCTCCTTTCAGTGACTGTGCATCACAACTGGATTATTGTGTTACATGTCTTTGCAGCTGTTACAGACCTGCATCTGTTGACACCATGTGTTCCTACTCAGTACGGCTGGAAGTGGGCGAATTGATACCTTGCCTATCAGTGCAAACGTCCTTTTATGTACATATGTTTGTAAAGCTCTTTAGCTCCTTTCAAGATGAAAGGCTCTGTATAAATATAAGCTTTCGATTTTAGTACATGTTTGTAATACATGTGGTACAGTGCTAAATATGTATTTAGCTGATAGGCACTGTTCTTGTCTATTGTACAAATATTGACTTTAAAAGTATAAATATGTATTTATCCATCAGACCAGAAAAACACTGAAGCAGTTACTTGTCATGTAGAGCTATTAATATTGTATAAACCTATATATACATATGTTTACATTCAGCCACATCATTGTGGAGCATTTATTTTTAAAAAATGAAGCAGTATCACCAAAAATATAAAATAGTTCTTGATTTTCTTTTGAGGTGATTCTTGATTTTTAATTTTCATATCTTTGTTTTTCTTTTTAATGTTACATAAATATAATCTACTATAATATGATTAAAATCTAGAGTTAAATTGGGTGTGGTGATGCATGCCTATAATCCCCGTACTCAGGAGGCTGAGGCAGAAAGAGTGCTGCAATTTCAAGGTCAGCCTGGGCTACATAGTGGGTTCAAGGCCAGCCTGGACTATACAAGATCCTGCCTCAAAAAGAAAAGAAAAGAAGTTTTGGAAATGGAGGAAAAAACAACCATACAATTCCATCATCCTAATAATTATCATTTCATTTTGCTGCATTTGTTTTCCCCCAAGAATACTTTTAGACAGAATTATAAAATATACTATGTACTTACTATATGCAGGTGTCATTCTAGGACATAGCATAAAAATTGACACAGTAGATTGTTATTACCCCTAGTTACTACTGAAGAAACTAAATGACAGAAAGATTAGTAGCTTATTTAAGATTATGTGACTAGTAAACTGAAATCTTTATTCTGTTAGATTAGGATTTAGTGTCTCAGAATCCAACTCCTGAGTCTATACTCTTAACCATTACGCCATTTTGCCTTTCAAATGATGATATGCATGCAGTTTTGTAACCTATGTTTGCTGATTTAGTATTATGTCATGGATATTTTAAGATGCTATTTATTGTCTTCATAGTCATCACTTTATAAGACTGTACAGAACATTAACAATGACCTCAATATCAGTTTACTTACCCTCAAAAACCTTGTCATGATATTTACTTTTTAACTTTTTATTGTAAAATAATTTTGGATTTTTCAGAAAAATTGCAAAGATAATACAAAGAGTTCCCTTATTCCTTTTACCTATCTTCCTCTATTTTGTTTTGTACTGGTGACTAAACCTAGTGTCTCATACATGCTAAGCACTTACTATATGGAGCGATCCCCTTCAGCTTCAACTTCTCCTAATATTATCTCATATAATTATAGTCTATCAAAACTAAGAAAATAATACTGTTACAATTCTATTACGTAAACTAAAGACTTTGTTTCCTACAAGTTTTTTTAAGAATAGCCCTTTCTATTACATGATTCCACCATGAATTTAAGGATCAGTGACATTTATGTTTATGATATAATTGTTCATATTCCACATATATATTCACCTAAAAGCAGTAGAACGAATGTGAAATATACTTCTTTAATCTCTCTAGTAAAGAAAAATCATACACTTTGCTGTGAACCTTTAAAATATATACAACTGTACTGGTGTTGATGGAGCACATTTGTAATCTCAGTTTTTTGGGAGTCTGAGGCTGAAAGATTATAAATTTGGGGGCAGCCTGGCAATTTAGTGAGACCCTATCTCAAAATTAAAAAGGTTAGGGATGTAGCTTAGCACCCCCTGGGTTCAATCCCCATTATCACAAAAACAAGAAAGTAAACAATTCACACTATCTGTGAAAACAAATTAATAAGTGACTCTGTGCCTTAGTTTTCTTATGATAGTTACAGCTACCTTTGAGGGCTTTTATGTACCAGACTCCGTACTAGTTTGTTGTGTTTCTCACAACAATCCTTCCAGAAAGGTGTTACTGTCAAGAGTTGGTTTTTCCAAAATTTTATACCTAGTTTAAAGCTAAAATATGGAACAAGACAGCTTGACTTTCCCACTTAAGCCCTTAATCACTTTTTTTTTGTTAATGTGACATGTAATAGGTATTCTCGTATTGGTAGGTATTTTAAAAATAAAAGTTTAATGATATTTATGATTTTTATCCTATAATCTAAATACTGGTGCTGGGCAGTGTTCTAAACCCATGGTGTTGACTTAATCCCAAATAGTATTTTTTAGAATGAAGTAACTGGATCCAGCAAGTACTTATGACTCCTGTATGACTTACTAGGGATCCTGTAAGGTACTAGAGGAGATGCAGTGGTTCAAGACATAAGCTAAAAAAAGTCCTAGGCAGGTTATGACTGGTTATCAAATAATTCTTTACCTTAAAATCTTAGATATTGAATATGAGACAAGTCACTTTGGACTGGGGGAAGCTCTACTCAGAAATGGAATTTGAACCTTTCAAAATAGGATTTAGACAGGTTAAAGGGAAAGAAAATGGCAAGTTTTGTATTTTTAAGTTACCATAATAGATTTCTAATAGTTTGTTCACTAGTTTGTTCACTAAATCCATGGGGGTTGTATTCTTGATTTTGCATCTGGGGACATTGAAACTCTGTAAGGTTAAATAATATTTCTAAGGTCACAGTGTTAATAAGCAATACATCCTAGATTTAAATCTAAGTTTGATTGACTCCAGAGTTCATATTCACCATTACATGCCCTGTTGTTTATCAGTGACATCCAAGTTTTAATGTAAATTGAGCAACAAAAGCTTTCTTAGATGTTTATCTACTGTGCTAACTCAAAATTTGAAATCTCTTCTACTAGAGAATCTTGTTAATACTAATAGTGAGACTAAGATACCAGTCTCCATTCTGTAATGGTACTTTTTTTTTTTGGTACAGGGGATTGAACTCACAACCTTGCACTTTCCAGGCAGGTGCTTATGCCACTGAGGTAAATCCCTGGCCCTTGTAATGGTACTTTTTAAAGTGGGAGGGAGGTACAGTTGATGAGGTACATAAAGAGTAGTGTGTTCTTGGTACTGCTATGTTGACACCTAATTAGGAGTCAATATTACAAGCATAATGTCTTGACCAATTGCTGAACTGATTGCCCAAGTGACAGAGTTAGAGTCCCTAGGTAATAACAAAAGATAAGAGTATTATTTACCATCCCAGTGCCACATAGTCACAGTGTTTGCATTAGCATACAAATGCTAAAGTAGATTCTTCAGGGTTTGTATCTAAACTCCTCTGGCCTTTGTAGCTGAGGTTAATATATCATAAAATTTGGTATAAAACCCAATCTTCCTAACTTCAAATGTGTTCAGAGGAAAACAGACTGGCAGTAGCTTTTCTTTCCTGAAATTCAAAAGAACAGTTGGGTTAGAGGAACACAACAGGAAAAAGCAGATAAAATTTTTCACCATATATAGGCATTATGTTAACTACTGCCTTAAAAAAAACACAACCAAAATTATTCTGATATTTGGGATTTCTCTGTGCTATTTTTTGAATGATGTGTTTCTCTTTCCCTTATCTGCCTTTAGAAAGCAGATAGAGTAATACCTTATCTCAGAAGATGATTGGATTTTTCCCTGTGTATTATATCCATTTTTATTTGTATTTGGCCAATGATATAATATATTAAATAGCTTATATTTATCTGTGGGTATTTCATATATATTTCTTAATGCTGAGAATCATAAATAGCAGTGTGGAATGCCTCAACCAGCCTGATTACAGTGGATGTGCAATTGGATTGAGGAATGTGTACTCAGAGCTTATGATCACTGGCCCGGTTGAATCTGGGTGATGCATTTGGCTTTCCAGGGATGCTGCTATTTACATCTGTTAATGGCCCTTTTGATGGCCAGCTCCCCAATGAGGTGATATGCAGAAGCCTAGGGATGAGAGACCAAGGCTACAGATGTGTGGCTGGGCTCCATTAGGCAGGACCAGAAATGCTCATCTGGTAGGCTTTGTTTTGGCGAGTGATTGGTGGGGGCAGGGAGGAAGGTGAGAGACAGAAAGAAGGAAAAAACAAAGTAGGAAGAGTGTTGTGTATCCAATTATATGGGAAACAGACAGGCAGACATGAAAAACTGCATCTCTAACTGAAAATGAATAGAAAAGAAATGAAACTAGTGAATAAACAAGTGGAAGTATTGACTCATTCTCATATAGAAAAGGATTAAAAGAAGAGAGGGCCGTGGTTTGGGAAGAGACACATCGCCTCTGCTTTTTAAGTTGATATCATTTATTTGTGTGACCAGTTAGATGTACTGAATAGAGAGCAGGGAGTTACATATATCACAGTGCATCAAGAGATTAATTCTGTTCATCCTTTGGTTTTCTGGTGCTGGGAGAAAGCAACAAGAGACTCTCCAGAATGTAGTGTTGACCAGGCATGATGGTGCACGCTTATAAATCCCAATGCTCAGGAGGCCAAAGCAGGATTGTTGCAAGTTTAAGGCCAGCCTGAACTGCCTAGCAAAACCATGACTCAAAAAGACAAAAAAAAAAATTTTTTTTTTCAAGTAATAGTAAATTCTTGCAGAAATGAAAGAACCTGGAGCAAACCACTGAAGAATATTTCTTTTTTCTTCTTTCTTTCTTTCTTTCTTTCTTTCTTTCTTTCTTTCTTTCTGTTTCTGTTTCTGTTTCTGTTTCTGTTTCTGTTTCTGTTTCTGTTTCTGTTTCTGTTTCTGTTTCTGTTTCTGTTTCTGTTTCTGTTTCTGTTTCTGTTGGTACCAGGAATGAACTCACAAACTTGCACTTGCCAGGCAGGCACTTGTGCCACTGAGCTAAACCCCCAGCTTGTTCTCTTTCTTTCTTTTTCTTTTTCTTTTTCTTTTTCTTTTTCTTTTTCTTTTTCTTTTTCTTTTTCTTTTTCTTTCTCTTTCTCTTTCTCTTTCTCTTTCTCGTTCTCTCTCTTCCTTCCTTCCTCCCTTCCTCCCTTCCTCCCTTCCTCCCTTCCTTCCTTCCTTCCTTCCTTCCTTCCTTCCTTCCTTCCTTCCTTCCTTCCTTCCTTCTTTATTTTTTGTACCAGGGATCAAACTCATGACCTTACACTTGCCAGGCAGGCGCTTGTGCCACTGAGCTACATTCCCTGCCCTAAATATTTGTTATTCATATCAAATGCCGGAGGATAGTAAAAGGGTCTCAGATCACATTCCGTGAAAGGTGATTCTTCCTGGTCACTTAGTGGTAAAGTTTTCTTGGAACCAGTCTCAAGGAAGCTGGAAATAGACTCTGGTTTTGAGTAGGCCTGAAAAAGGAACTAAGGCAGCTTTGGGATATGTAGTAAAGCAGCTTTTCTCAACAAATCTGGAGCAGTATACTAGATTTTTTTTCTAGTTCTCAACAAGAAACCTGGCTCTTCAGCAATGTACACCTTCCCATGAAAGATGTGTCTAGTTGTAGCATAATTTGTTCAAGGAACCTGAAAAAAAAAATCTTCCCAGGGCCGGGGATTTAGCTCAGTGGTATAAGCGCCTGCCTGGCAAGTGTGAGGTCATGAGTTGGATCACTGGTACCAAAAAAAAAAAAATCTTCCTGTAAGAGGCTTATATTCACTTGTTTGTTTATATGTTTGCAGATTGGCATGGTAGCTTGGAAAATGACACTCAAAAGTCCTGAGTATCCAGAAGGCCGGGATATCATTGTTATTGGGAATGACATTACATACCGAATTGGGTCCTTTGGGCCCCAGGAGGATTTGCTGTTTCTCAGAGCTTCTGAACTTGCCAGGGCAGAGGGTATTCCACGCATCTATGTAGCAGCCAACAGTGGAGCAAGAATTGGACTAGCAGAAGAAATTCGCCATATGTTTCACGTGGCCTGGGTAGATCCTGAGAATCCTTACAAGGTATAGACTAAGAAGAGACAATACTTTAGTATACTGTATGTGTGTGTGTGTGTGTGTGTGTGTGTGTAAAAGGTAGGGGAGAAGAAGTTTAAATTTGAAAGTCAGTTCTTATAATGAAAATTAAATCAATAAAGTTACTTATGAAATTTTACTAAGACATTATCTTTGAGACAAATTGTTTCTTAATATTTGTCTGGTTTTTCCTTCAGCTTTGAAATCGATGGCTATTTCTTTGGTTAAACATTAGATGAAATGATAGGAATGCATTTAGCAAAAGACATGAAAAACTTAAAATAAATAGCTCTAAATTGTTCCACTCTGGCTTTTAGGATTATGGCCAGTCATCAACAAATCCCTTGTATTTTCTTCTCCTCCAACCTGCTTGCCATATTTGAAACCTCTCTTCCAAAGACATGGTTTCCTTTGTAGCAGTCTTAAATAGTGACATTTCTCTCTTTCCTTTTTACTACAAAACCTGGAGAGGGAATCCAGTTTTCTTGGAACCTCATTGCTACTTCCAGACTTTTTCTCCCCTCTTCTTCCTGAAAAATCACATCTTTGAATCTCATGTCGTTAGACTATACTGTTGTCCTATCATTGTTCCTTATTGTGGTGTCTCCCCACACTTTGGCCACAATCCCTCATTATTTGTATCTTTTAGTTCCTAAAACATTGTTGCTTTTTCCAGTGCTATTAGTTATATCGTAAATCTTGTGAGTGCTTTGTCCACATAATCCTTCCATAATCTGCTTTCTCTTGGACCCTTGACTTCTCTTCTGCTGGTCCTGTCCTCCAGCCTGGCTCAGCTTCTTACTTCCCATAATTTCATTTTCAAGCATCCCTTTCTTTGCCACCCCTCCATCTGCTTTTCACTTGCTACCTACATCTTCTTATCCTTATTTAGCTTAAATTCCAAGGCTAACCATTATAATCTCACCCTCAACTTTTTTTTTTTTGTTTGTTTCTCCCTTCATTCTGCTTAGTTTGAGCCTTTATAAAAACCTTGTTAAATTCACTCTGTCTGCTTTCATGTGCGTACCGGCACAGCTAACTACTGAGACAAAAACATGCAGTTGTGTTGTCTGATCTTACTTTAAGTTTAATTCAAGCTTACCAAACTCCTGCATGACAGTTTTGCATCTTCTTTCTCCTCAAACTCTCATAGTTTCTCTCCCCTCCCCCATTCTCCCTCTGAGCCAGTGTTAGACCTCAGTTCCCTGTTTACTGAGAAACAGAACGAAATAAAAGAGAGCTCTACAAAGTTACATCTGTTCCCTTGCTCTCTGCTTTCTCTCCTGGGCATTGGATAAACAATCTGTCCTCCACTCCAAGGCCATCCTTCTTGTACTCTTGATCATCTCCCTTCTTGTCAACTTACATATGTAGACAAACACTTCTTTTGCCTCTTTATTACATTGCTGCCTTTTCCATTCCTTCTGAATTTACCATTTTCAGCATACAAGCACTTACACTTATCACTACCTTATTCCGCTTTCTTTCTCTTCTTAAAGTAGTTGTCTATTCTGGGCCAGACACAGGGTCACACCTCTGTAATGTGAGCTACTAGGGAGACTAAGAAGGGAGGGACTGCAAATTTGAGGCCAGCATGGGTAACTTAACAGGATTCTATTTTCAGATCAAATGAAAAAAAGACTAGGGGAGTAACTCAATGATAGAATGCTTTCTTAGCATAGCTGACACTAAAGGAAGCAGAAGGGTTGTTCATTCTTGCGATCTCCATGTACTCTTCTCTTGTTCCCTCTTAAGCCCACTTCAGTGACTCTTCCCCATTCCACTATAGTTGCTTTTGTCATAGTCACCAGTGTTTCACATAAATTCACATGAATTCTCAGTCCTAATCTTAGTTATCTGATGATTCGGCAACATTTGACACAGTTGATAACTCCATCCTTGAATTACTTTCTTTTGTTGGCTTCAGGACCTCAAAATTGCCTTTTTGTCTTTCTACTTTGCTGGCTCTTCTTTTCTCAGTTTCCTTTGGTGTCTTTAACATCTTAACATGTAAGATTGTTTCAGGGTGTGATAGAAATATACTATATTTTGAATGTGGTAGTGGTTACCCAAGTTATATACATGTTCAGAACTCATGAAATTGTAACACTTAAAGATGATAAAATTTATTGCATGTAGCTTGTAGTTCATTAAAATTCATTAAAAAACTTTGTGGAAATTGATGGTGACTGCTAATATTTATGAGATTTTGTAGGGGAGAATTAGAATGCTTTCATTGGACTATACTAAAAACTACTAAATTGTATACAGCATGTTAGATACATACCATATCACTGTACTTTGTGTAAGAATACCATATGGATATTTATGTATGCAAGTAAATTAATTATGAAATGGTATAATGTTATAAGTGTAATTAGAAGTTATTTATTGAAAAAAGCAAAACAGATGAGTTCAGGGTTCGTTATCATCACTGTATATTTCTGATTTTTAATATTTTGTTTTTGGTTTTTAGTAATATTTTGCTTTTGTGTGTGTGTGTGTGTGCGCCAGGGATCAAGCTCACAACCTCGTGTTTGCCAAGCAGGCACTTATGCCACTGAGCTAAACCTCCAGCCCCTGGTTTTTTAATATTGAATATCCTAGATTTATAATCGTCTCAGTTATTATTTACCTGTGTATACCATAGGTAATGAGATATACTATAGATTTGATTTTTTTAATACATAGATTTGAGAGAGTGAAGAATAATAATTTGCTTAAGTCTTTAATTTTGCATTAATATCTTTAATAGAAGTGTCACTAGAAATCTGAAAATGACTCTACTCCTGTTGAGTTGAAATCAGTAGAATATGCTTGCAGTTGCAGCTTCATGATATCTTGTTTCCAGGACAGGCATCAGTAACAAAAAATAAATACTTCCATCTTTCAAAGGAGATCTATGCTAATATCCTATTAGATGGTAACTTTGAGAAGTGATATGGCAATGTAAAGTTACCTTTGGAACAAAGTTTCATTATGCCTGTTTTGCTGTGTCTTCTGGTTATGTGATGATAACAAGTTTAAAAAACTATCTGCACTTCACAGGGATACAAGTATTTATATCTGACCCCTCAAGATTATAAAAGAGTCAGTGCTCTCAACTCTGTCCATTGTGAACATGTGGAAGATGAAGGAGAATCCCGGTAGGTGTTTATATATCAAAATAATTTGGCCATGACTAAAGAAAGGAGAATATATTCTTTTTTTTCCCTACCATTCTGCTGATCATGACCTTGAAGAACAGTGAAGATTACTTTTTACAAAATTTAGATGTCTTAGGTTTTTATTTTAGCTCTACTACTTAATAGCTGAAAAACTTTATTATTGATTAAGGTTTTAAAATTGTGTTTATAATACCTATTCATTTTAGAATAATAAAAACCTGTAAACAATTTAAAAAATCAGCACAGTCTGATCCTGAGGCTACAATTATGAATTTACATATTCTTACTGTCTTTTCTATATTCATATCCCTTTTTCAACATAATTGGGATTATAATTTTTCTTTGAATTTATTCTGTTCACTAAAATCTATTTCTAGAGAAATTTTTATATTTTTAAAATTTTCTTTTGAGACAGGGTCTCACTGTATAGTTCAGGCTGTCCTTGAACTCACTGGTTTCCCAAAAAGGACCTGAACTCAAAGCAATTGTCCTGCTTGAGTGCTGGGATTATAGGCCTGCACCACCATGCCTGGTCTAAAATATTTGAATATATGAAAGCTTAATGATTTCATAGTACTTCATCATAATGAATATATCATATTTGAACATTTAAGCTATTTCTAGTTTTTCACTGTTATATCCCTGGGTGAAGGTTCATTTATATAAACTTTAAAATAGTATCTTTGATTATATCCTTTGGTAATTCCTAGAACTGAAATTACTAGTTAAGAAATATTTCCGCTGAGGATGGTCTGTTCTAGCTACTAGGAGCCTGAGGCAGAAGGGTCACAAGTTTGAGGCCAGCTTTTCAACTTAGAGAAATTCAGTCTCAAAATTTTAAAAAGGACTGGGGATATAACTCAGTGCTTCCTGGGTGCAACACTCAGTATTGAAAAACAAAACAAAACAAAAATCCATCTTTAAGGATTTAAAAAATTATTTCAAATTATTCTCCCAAGATGTACTTTCCTAGTTTGTAGTATGTGATAGTGTTTGTTTCGTCTCTTAATTTTTCTCTATGCTTGCCAACATTGATTATTGTCAATTAATAAAGTAGGATAAAACAGCACTTGTTATTTTAACTTGTATTTTTGATTACCAGTGAAGCTGAACATTTTTATAATCTCTTTGCAAGTGGTTTCTAGAATATTAATTCCTGCAACACTATTTATTGCATAATTCATGTTCTTATTTTTTGTTCTGTCTATTCCTGTGCTAATGCCATGCTGTTTTAACTATTCTAGTGACGCACATTTCCTCATGTTCTTAATTTTTCCCCATGGCTTTTTAGTTATTTTTGCCCTTTTTTATACATAGGATCATTTTTTAAAAATTAGTTCCCCAAAACATTTCATAATGTTTTTATTCTGATCACGTTAGAATTACATATTAACTTATGAAAATCTAATCTCTTCCCCTCCTCAGATTAACTCTTCTCTAAAGAAACATAATATGCCTTTCTATTTATTCAAGTGTTTATTTTTAAGGTTTGTAGTTTTTTCCATGTAGTCTACGCCAGAGGTTCCTAAACTTTGTTGGTTTATGGTGCCCTTAGTCACCCAATAATTTTATCACAGAACCTCTAATGCTAAAGGATTTACTATATTTTTGTCAGTTAAGTGGATAAACTCAAATAACTTTATGTTTATATCCTAACAACTTAATTTTTGAATAGAATAATGCATGTGAATTTAAAAATATTATTTTATTCTTAAATAATTATTTACTTACTAATGGGTTATTTATATAATAGTCCCAGTCCTAGAACAACTATAGATATAGCCACCCTTATTTTTTGGTTTTCATTGATTTTTGTGTAGAGCTTGGTTTTCTCCCACAAACTGCCTGGCTTTGTAAAGATAGAATGCTGTCAAAAGAATGTAGACTATCTCATGCTAAACCATGCCCTGCCTAAAACTAGTCATTCACATGGGTTCCAACAGATACCAAATGTCATAATGTTTCTCTGAAAAATTAAAGGTATCTTGCAGTATCCTTAGGAGTTCACTGTGGTGTCCTGGAACACTTTGAGGTTTGATGTGCTGCCATCTTTGTGTCTATTTCTAAATTGCTAATCTAAATAGGATTTTTCTCCTGTTACATATATTTTTAACTACTTACTACTGGCTTTTGTAAAGCTATTAGTTTTGTATAGGATTCTGTTTTTTCAAAAAGAGTCATTTTTTTCTTCTCTGAGATTTCCTATCTGAAAGATGAACCAAGGTGCTTAGCACAGAATAAGCAATTGAATATTCTGGTTGTTATTATTACTGTCTATAATAATGAAAATTAGATTCCTTATCATATTGGATTGTTGTAAGATCTAAAATCATGTACATAATTGTATTATTCATTAAAATACACTATTCAAATGGTTATTATCATATTAAAATTTAGTTCTACTTCAAAAAATGATAGCCCCATGTATAGAAGACTCAGGTCAGAAGGCATAAAATGGGAAATTTTAATTCTTTTTCATGTAATACAAAGGGAGGTGTCACTTAACAAATCATGAACACCTTTGAAGTAATCTGCAACCTTTACATGGCAAGAATATGCTTTACATGAAAGGCTGACTGTGCCTATTTGACTGTGTGACATGTGAACCTTATAAAAAGAACACTTTATCCCTCCTCAAATGATTGTGATTCATTAACTCCTTAAGGAAGATTATCTTCATCTAAAACATAACTCTTAAGGTGTAGATATAAAACAAAAGGAAGAATAGGGGAATTATCAAATATTGGGAGAGGCTAAAAATGAAAGCTAGGAGAAGCTCAGAAGCAGTAATGCAAAGACTCAGACCAACAGTAAGGACAAAGAAGTGGAATTAATGGAGGGCTGGACAGAAAGGAGTAGAGAAATATGATAGGAGGAAGTAGTTTAAGAGCCACTATGGGATACTTATTTATTATTTCAATTTATAAAATTGTGCCCAGTACCAAGCCTTCTGAGTATACATGGAACAATAAATAATATATGCCCATCTCTACTTCCAACTTTGTATTTTTCCTTTCTTTTATTAGTTGCATTCCCCATCTCCCATTTCCTATTATCAGCTATCACTCCTAATCCCCTGCCAGGAAGACAGATGAGTGACTCCCAGTAGACCCACAGGATGCTTTTAGACAACTTGGCCAGCATTTCACTTCTACATGCATTCTACCTGCCCCTCCAGAGAACTATAGCCAAGAACCCTCATGTATACACTTGATAATTATGAAAGAACAAGAATGAAAGTATACATTTTGACCTTTCTCTTCTTTCTTATCTTGGAAGAAAAGAATTTTTGGCATGAGAAACTGAATTGAGCATTTCCACTACCCCTTTGAGTTTTTAAATTCCTATATAAATTTTCAAAAGTTTGATTTAATTGCTATTGCTTATTGTAGAAATATATATTGACCCTGCTTTTAAGAAACTTGTTCTGAAAAGTAGAAAAGGCATCTAAAATCTGATGGTCAGTTAGGTCAAGCTTTCTCCTTGTTTCTTTAATTCCCATGTCAGCTCTTAAAGGTAGGTAGTATTATCCCCATGCTACAGAAGTTATTACTCCAGAGTCACATCAATGTATATATCAGAACAAGGATTTAAACCAACTTGCTTAAGCCCAGATACTGCTTTTTCTGTTGTACTATATCCAGACAGTATAGAACCAAACTAAGAAAGACATATGAATAAAGAGTATAAAAGAAAGACTTTAAGGTCTTTGTGTTAACTACAAGTTTTTAATATGCTTTTAGTTGTCTTTTAGTGATTATTTTCCACTTAATAGATTGTTATTACTGTGCTTAATTTTTTGTGCTTTGGCATGACTATATGTAATAGGTACAAGATAACAGATATTATTGGAAAAGAAGAGGGACTTGGAGCAGAGAACCTTCGAGGTTCAGGAATGATTGCTGGAGAATCTTCATTGGCCTATGACGAAATTATCACCATCAGCCTGGTAAATATTCCCAGAATGTGATCCTCCTCCCCGCCGTCTGCCTGCCCCCCAGAACTTGGAACCAAACTCAGGGCTTCGCGTGTACTGTACAAGTATTCTACTACCAACCTGTATCACTAGGCCCCAGAATGTGAAATTTCTGAAGAACTGGCTATGTGACTGAGTTTATTTCTGCCATCACTGTTATTCAGTCCCAAATGAAAGCATTTCTTGCTTTCCTTTTTTTTTTTTTTTCCTTGTTTTGTTTTTTGAGGCAGGGTCTCTCTATGTAGTTCAGGCTAGCCTTGAACACACTGTGTAACCCAGGCTGGCCTCAAATTCACAACAATCCAGTTAACTCAGCCTCCCAAGTGCTGGAATTACAGGTGTGCACCACCATGCCTTGCCTAAAACCATTCCTTTTCTTTTTTGGGGGTAGGGGACGACCAGGGATTGAACTCATGACCTCACACTTGCCAGACAGGTGCTTATATCGCTGAGCTAAATCCTCTGCCGTAAAACCATTTCTTGGAAAGTGTATATCTATAGTTTTGTTTTAATTATGCATGATAATGGCAAGATATAACAATATAAATTAATAGATTTTCCAAATAAACCTATTTATTTTAGCCTTTTTGGTTTTTTTGAAACAGGATCTCACTATGTAGTACAGGCTAGCCTTGAACTCACTTATTTAGCCCAGGCTGGTCTTGAACTCAAGGTGATCTTTCTTGCTCAACCTCCTAAGTTGTTTTAACCTTTAATGTAACTTATTTTTTAAATATTCTTCCAGACTTTTTTTTTTTTTGAGACAAGATCTCACTATATAGATGTAATAAAAGCTGGTTTTAAACTGTGTAGTCCAGGCTTGCCTCCAGCTTACAGTCATCCTCCTGTCTCAGCCTCCCAAGTGCTGGGATTACAGACACGCACTATCATACCTGGTTCTACCAGATTTTTAACTTGAATTTCTTTTAGCTTGAATTTCTTCTCTTCCTAGTATTTTTCCTTGCTCATACATGTAACAGAAATGCCAATCTGTGAAATGGGCAAGTAAAGGGGCTATGATTCTTGAAGTGTCTGCTACTGGTATTTTTAGATGAATTTCGTCTTTTCTTTAACTAGAAATTTTTTTGTATCATTATTACTCAAACAGACTTCACAAAAAGCAATATTTATTTTGGTTCATATAGGTTTTACAGATTTTATATATGCTTTGGTTTTTGTACTTTGAGAGAGGATATAAATGTGTGACACACAGAATTTATTCTTTTTTTAAGGTGACGTGCCGGGCCATTGGAATCGGGGCTTACCTTGTCCGACTGGGACAGAGAACCATCCAAGTTGAGAATTCTCACTTGATTTTAACAGGAGCTAGTGCCCTCAACAAAGTAAGTTTCTAGAGGTTAGGAGAACTGTGTTTAAGCCTATGAAGATTATCATGAATTCTTAGTCCAAGATCCTGATTGAAGTTACCTAATCCATGTTTCCTTCAGTCTGTTCTTCCCTTCTCCCCCTATCTTTCTCATCCGTTGACTTTCTTGTCTTTTCATTCAACAAAATCCTTGCTCCAAAAACTTACATTTTAGTCTCATTCCAGAAGACAGAATTACTTGAATTTGAATGCTTCTGTTGCATACCCACTCCCTTCATTTTTCTTACTTATGAATAAGGGATATCAGGAAAATCTGTTTTCACACACAGAGCTGTCTCAGCATCTAGTTTAATAGGTCCTATTTGGGGTCTACAACATGGATTAAGTACTGATTTAAGGTGTTGAGAATATCTAATTTTAATATTTTGAATATTCCTCTTAAAAAGAGCACATGTGGCAGTCCTTTATACATAGAGGAAGAATTTAGTATGTATTGAGTGTAAAGATTGGTGAATGAATTCATGAATAGGTTTGCTGAGGAAGACTGTGACATAGACATTTATCTTCCCTTCCTGAGAAAGATTTATGCTATTTTACAACTCATTTTTTTCTACCCTCTCCCCAGTGCTGGAAGTTGAACCCAGGGACTCCTGAATTGTAGGATATATACCACCACTCAACTACAACACCAGCTTATTCATGCCTTATTAACCCAAGTTCATAGGGGTTTTTCTAAAAGGGGTAGTGATAGCTGAGAGAGAACCATACAAGAAAACCAGAATATACAACAGACAATGCAGTTCTTCACTTATTTTTAGGGATAGGATATTTATTTTTCTCTCTAGAGGCAGAAATATATGATAGAATAGTCCAGGGCTGGCTGCCTTTTTGCAGCTTATGTAACCTTTTAACTCTTTAACTTTCCTACCTTTTGAAAGGTAATAATTTCCCCTTTAAGTAATGGATAGTGTTCAAATAACAAAATATGAGTAGCTTATATTTGGATACAAAATGCTACCTCTCACTAAAATTCCATTTCCTCTGCTCCTCTCTCACATAGTTTGATGATTAAGCTTATAGAATTATTCATATACTAAATTGTGTTGGGTATTGTATTTATGAGACCTGCAGAAAGTTTTTGTCAAACACTGATTTTCAAATGGAAGGTTAGGCACTAAGAAATAGTTCATAATTCCTTTGATTCAATTAGCTGTTTAGAGATACCAGAAATTAGAGGAATTGTTTGATGTAGTCAACTTATTCTATGCCTTCCTATGAACTCTGTCATTCTTTGGATTTGCTTTCTTCTTCAAGCAAAGACGGAGTAGTCCTAACAATAGCAAATTTAGCTGTCTTCCTCCTTTTAGTGAATAGCCTAGAAATAAAGATTATGAACTGCTGCTACCAAAGATGACTGCAATGAGAGAAATAGCCGAGAGTCTTAAAAAAAAATTTTTTTAAAGTTGCTCTTAGGATAAGATATTGATGAACATTGAAGAGTTTTAGGTGCCATTGTCAATGAGGATAGAATTTTAGAATATTTTCCGTGGTATTTGCCTATATGGATACAGAGGTAATTTCTGAAAAATATCTTGTTAAGCCTCTCTGTCTCTATCTCTGTATGTCTGTCTTTCTCATACACACACACAAACACATATACACACAGATACTGTGTGATAAAGAATATTATAAAAATCAAAGATTGTTAGTTTGGGGGGTATTTTAGTTGATTGGCTTAGAGGGTTTTTTGCCTGGAAACTTACCAGTTCCGTTTCACAGGTGCCATAAAAAAAGCTTTAGGAATATTTTTCTTAAAATTTGGTTGAATTGTTCAGATTACATTCAGTATATTCACCTTCCTAGCCTACAGAGCTGCTGATTAAAGGAAATGCCTAGTAGTAGAGGGAAAGAACGTCAAACTATTGTTGTAACTTAGCAAACACTGATCATTTCTAGAAGGACATGATCATTTTTAGTTGAAGAGGATGATCATTTATAGATGTTACCTAATCCTGCTTTGCCTGCTTCACTATCTTCATGTCAGCACCTCTTAAGTATACAGTCATATTGCTCAGAGACTTGATTTCATGCACATTCAATAAGAATGTCCTATTAGCCTATTTGCTTATCAGGAAAAAGGAAACTATTGCAGAGCTACCATGCTCAGATTGCTTCCTCTGTCCTACTCCTTGTGTGTATTCTGTCTCTGTCTGTGCTGATGTCTTTCAGGTCTTGATTTGCCTTTCTTTCTGCAGTCATCTTTGTTTCGCTTAGTGGGTGTGTGCAAGTCACTCAGTACATGTCTCTTTCTGTGTGAGTGCTGATCTCTCTGTCTCTTTGTTTCTGTATCTTGCTTATAGATCTCTGTCTCTGCTCATCCCTGTATCTATGTGTGGGAAAGTCGTTGTGTGCTTCAAATGCTATAGAGTCTCCCTTTTAAGCCTTGACCATTTTGCTCATAGTATTTGTGTACCTATATAAAGTAGAAAAGTAGGCAAGCGTATATGCAAGCTTATATATGATCTTAGACTATAAACATTTGACCTTTAACTTTCTAAGTCTTCATCCTTTATGTTAAACATTGGGGTGAAGCATAAGAAGGGAGGGGCACAGAGGTTGTTGAAAAAAAATCTTGTGTGTGCAAGTGCCGATCCCGTTGACCCCTTTGAAAATTGAAATAATGATAATGTGCGTCTCCTGACTGCATCAAAGTATCAGCACATCAAAAGCCAGGAGGCATGAAATGCAAATGATAAAGTGAAAGCAGATGGATTGTGCATGATCGCCTGATGCCCAATGAATTTTAAAAGGTGCTGGTTTGCAAGGGGTGGGGGGGTGGGGGTTGGGAGTGGGAGACTGAAATAAACACGTTATCCCTGCAATTTTTTTGTTCTTGATGCTTACTCCTGACAATATTTTTTCACACTTGAGCGAGCACCCACTCCATCTCTCTCTCCCTTTCTCCCTCTCTTGTTCTCTGTCTTTCTTTCTGCTCTCCAACTCCCCCCTCCCTACCCCATCCCACCTCTTACATGTCTCAGGTCATGTCGCTGCAGCTCCGGTGGAAATAATAAGATATAAACCACGAGGTTGTTATTTGCATAGAAATAGCATGGAGCCCCAGGCAGCAAGAGAGAAGGACACAGGGATCATTTGTCTAAAATTTTAATGAAAACTTTTGCTGAGGCAGAGATTTTTAAAAAACTTTCTTTCTCCCTGCTTTTCTCCAACCTTTCCCATCTCCTCTAGCGCTATCACTGATTTAACTTAACATGGTTTCATTTGAAGAGAAAGGGTTGACATGCCACACATCTTTTTTTTTTTTTTTTTTTGTACCAGGGATTGAACTCAGGACCTTGCACTTGCCAGGCAGGTACTTATGCCACTGAACTATGTCCCGGCCCACACATCATACTTATGTAACACAGCAACATGTTAATTATTTGTTTTTTAACAGATATGAAGCTAAAGAGGTACACAGTCACAACCTAATATTTTGCATGTGTACATCAAGTTTTTATGACTACATTCCATCTCTTACACATCTGATGCTTGGTGATTTGTTTTTAACTAGTTTACATCTGCCTACTTTTTTTCCCTCCAAAGACTCTGACTTTCTAAGATACATATATATATATATATATATATATATATATATATAGCCAACAGTAGTAACATGCACATAAAATTTGAATGTGGTGGTTTCCTGGTATCCTTTTCTATCTTCCATAGTTTTATTGTACATGTTTTATTCATGGGCACCATCTTTTGCTACTGTATCCTTTGTCCCAAAATCAGAAAGTAATTCCCATATTTATATTTTTCCCTCTACTCTGGATCTAAGTATCTGTATTTTCTTTATGCATCTGTCTTGCTTTGTTGCCTAAAGTTGCTTGTAAAGTATTTAAAGTATTACCAAGTTGAGGAGAAATACAGTTTCTGGATTTCTTAAATGTTGTAGTGCAGATTTGAACAATGAATTGAAAGCAGTGGTTTCTGGTTGGCAAGCACAAGGTCATGAGTTCAATCCCCAGTACCAAAAAAAAAAAAAAAGGCAGTGGTCTCATGCCTAGGGGTAACCCGGATGCTTTATTTTAAACTCAAAATCAAGAACATCTGATTCTTTGCTATCTTCTGTGATGGGCTAATGGTATTGGGGCCATTTTGCAGATGGGAATACTGAAAGGGAATTGACACAGACTGGATCAGAGTCAAAACATGAATTTTATGCCCCAAAGTTTTCTTGTGGAAGGACACAGTTCTCTGTGCTCAGTGTCCAGTAGACCTACAGAGAAGGCAATCTGATTATTTCCTTTTTTCAAATGTCATGAGAGAGAGGACATAAATTAGAAGCATTTTTGTGAGCCTGCTGTTCTACATCTCTTAATGTAGTAGGCCATAGGTTCCTAATTACAGGAACTTCAGGCAGCACAATCTTCAGATTACTTCACTGAGTGATGAGGTATACCTAGTGGAGGTGGCAAACTATCCTATGTGAAGGGAATCATACTGTCATGCAAAGGCATTAACCTGTGTGCTTGAGGTACGGACAAGGTAGACCTATAAGGAGCTGAGATGATTTGCAGAGTCATAAATGTCTTAAGTCCAAGTGCTACTTAGACCTTGCAGTAACATTCTTATTTCCCTCCTCAATCATACCTCCTCTCAGTTTCTATTCCATATATTTAACATAGCATCAGATGACATGTAGACTGAAGGACCTGTATCATTTGGCAATACTGATATAGGCTAGAACCTGCTAGCTCTTAGTCCAGTGCCCTAGATTCAGTGAGAACCTACTCTCTATACGTAGAAATCAGAATCTGCAGTTTATGGGTGTTCTCTATAACTTCCTGTCAAGGTAAGGTTTCTGCCAGTGGTGATGGTGTGGGCAGTTGATACACTCTTGAGGTCATATGTGACTTCCTTGTGGTAAGCATTTTAAAGTTTATGCTTCTCTTTTAGCAAAAAGAGGGTTGAAGTATTATAATCTCATCCCCTTTAGTGATATCTGGCTCCTGCCAGTGAAAAACTGATGCTTTATGTGGCTAGGACCCTTTGACCTATGGGGGCTTCTCTGCTAATGTGTCTTTTGAAATGTGGTACAACTAAGTTACATCCCTCTCTGGATCTCTCTGTTTCCTTGTACATATTTATATGTAGCTGTGCAACATGAAATGCGCAGTTGTCACATTTTGCTCTGTTGGGCACATTACTAGAATTTTTCCCTAAATGAGCCTACCTCACACCAGGAACTTGTACTGCACAGTACTCATGTTCACCTGTGACTCTGTGACACACATATAAGAATCTTGGAGACTAAAGAGAGGAAGGAGAGATTAGTTCTCACAGTGGTATGGGCAGTATATCACTTTCACATAACATAAACTAAAAGCCACCTGCCTAGATTTAATTCCTGGCTCTATCACCTACTAATTATGTGACCTTAAGCAATTTACTTAACCTCTCCAGGTTACAGTTTTATTAACTGTAAAATGAGGAGTGGCAATACTGTAGTACCATACTACCAGGGTTGTTGTGAGAATTATACGATTTTTTTTACAGGAAAATGTTACTACTGTGATAGTCTTCTCTGAAGTGCATTTAGGGCCCTTTCATTGCCATTCATTATCCAGGCTCTGAGAAGGAAATATGTACACAGTATTGTCTATATTCTGGTTTTCTGAAGGCAAAAATTTCTTCAGGAAAATATTAGGTGGCATTCCTCACCATGACAGTACATTCATCTATTGACTTTCTCGACAGATGTTATCTAAAGACAATCAACACACTTTGGAAAGCCATTAACATGAGAGGCACCATGTTCAGTCATGATAGGGGTAGTATATGTGTCAGTCATCTGTCTATAAGAGTCCCCAAGGACTTGTTGATACAATGGCCTGTAATCACTCTGAGAATCAATCCTGCAATTTGCATTTTTAAAAGTCCTAACTACCTATTTTCACAATAGTCCCTATATTCCCATAGCTCCAGATGGGATCACTAGCCTTTTTAAAAAAGGGTATTTTAGTTTTCTTTTTTGAGTACGCCTTCCTCAGTATGAATGAGTTCTCAAAAAGGAATTGTAATGGCAGGTTTCCTTACTTTTCAAGCCCTACCCCCTACATATACAAAAATGTGAGTATTTATGTTCCTCATTTAGGGGGATTGTTTTGTTTTTTGTTTGATATTCCACAGTTTTTTTTAGAAAACTATACAATTCTGTTTATCTGTATTAATGAGCCTTGGTGACCTGCCAGCAGGTCCTTAGGCACTGGTTTGGAGATCTTGCAGTGTATTACTGCCTTCAGAACTCCCATCACAGAAGTTTGAGAGTACCATGTATATATAGTGGCTTAGGGATGAAGGACTTGAGAGAACCTTCAAGTTCCAGCACAGAACTCCTAGATGAAGTGAGAACTCTGAGGCCTTCCTTGGGAGCATTGAATACAGATTCAAAAAAAACTTTTAGGGCCAGAGATTTAGCTCATTGGCATAAGTGCTTGCCTTGCAAGCATGAGGTCATGAGTTCAATCCCCAGTACCAAAAAAACAAAACAAACCAAAACTTTTGATAAGTCCCCTCCTTGCCATTTACTAGGTGAGCAACTTAGGGCTTAGGGCAGTCTCGGTTTAGGGGAAGCATAAAATGCTTTTTACCTTAAAATAGATGACCAGAGGATTTCTGAATCGTAAATTTTCTGTAATTTTTTTTTTCTTGTTACTAGGGTTTGAACTTATGGCCTTGCACTTATTAGGCAAACATTTGAACCACTGAGCTAAATCCCTAGCCCTGTAATTTCTAATGTTCTGTGATCCTATAAAGGTGTATATTGATCTGTCATTGGTATGTTAGGCTAGGGCAAAGTGAAGACAAATTGAAGGAAAGGAATTTAAACAGATGTTACATATTATGGTATTATATATTAGTGAAATTATATATAGTTATACATAAAATTATTACATATTAGTGAAATTAGAGCATGATTTAAAATTTATTTCTTATCCAGATTACAGAAAAGTAAATGCTGCTTGTTTTTGTTCACAATCATAAGTAGCCATAAAATAGTGAATATTGGGAGCAGAAGGATCCTCAAAAGTCCCAACCATTCTTTAAATTTCCTTTGTGACGCCATGTCAAATAGTCATTACTTATTCTTGGACACTTCAGCTAAAGGGGACCTCAGTATTTCTTGGGCCATTCCATTCTTTCACATATAACATTTTCCTTATATTTGGCCAAAATCTGTTTCCCTGTACAGACAGACTGATGGCTTTTGCCAACTGTTCTAAATTAACAAAAAAGCCTCCCAACTTTATGATAATGACCTATGGGAAACTGAATGATCCACAGTCCCTTCCCATGTACTTTTGCCTTCAGAATTTGGTCTTGTTTGCAAAACAAATGAAACAAAGATACTATTTCAAGATAGAAAAGAAAATAGATTCATAAAAAGCATTCTTACCAGTTGAAAATATGAAATAAGTAGTAATTACAAAAGATATGGTTAAAACATAATATTCTTTCTTGAAGTATGCTGTAGAACCTTAGGGGTCTCATATTTTATAGTATTAGGCAAAACTTTTAGAGGCCAACTATATCTCTTGCTTTCCAGTCACCTGTTTTGTTGAAAGTTGGGGCCTTGATACATGGTTGGATAATGGGTCTTTTTGGGTAAGCAGAAACTCATTTTTGATAGAATCAGCAAAAATCATAGGACCGAAACACTCCAAGCCTTGAGGGTACACAAAAAGACACCACACTATTAGAATCTGTTGTCCTCTGTCCTCTTTGTGGCCCTTCAATATGTCTCTACTCTGTCTCTACCTTGTTCGTTTCAGCCTTCAGAATTGTGATGTGACCTGAGTATTAGTCTGAGAAAATGCCACTACCTCACACATTGTGTGGGATGCAGGATCTCTGCAATTCTAACCTCTAATAAAGCTTTACTCCCAAACTCAATCTAAATGCCCACATAGGTCTGTGAGCATGACTCTTTAAGCAATCATTTCCTCAGCTTCTTCTTTTTTCTCTCGCTGCACATGGTCATAGTTCTGTCTCTGCAGATCAGTGTTCACTTGAAGGTTGGTATTCTGTCAGCCCTCTTTTCTCCTTTCAACCTTTCTTCTTTCCCAACCCCAGCCTGAAACTCAAGTAAATTAGATTCTCACCCTTGCCCCCCAGTTAGAAAAAATCCTATACTCCTTCAACAGTGTCTGCTCTTGGATTTGCAGTCAGCAGCCATCTCCAATAACCATCAGGCTGTCAGTTTTGCAGCTCCCTACTACCTCCTACCTCCCCCATCACTCACCAGAGGAAAAAGAGAACCAGAGCAAGAGCTTGAAATATATCATGCAATAGTGTATCATGAATTTGTTGTGAATCACAGTGGTGAAGCAGGTTTATTTATTTCTCAGACCTTAAATCAATACAAAGTAGGTCTCTTAGTTCTGAAGCTGGGATGGAGTGTGAAAAAATGAGCCCATTGTACTCTTAAAACTTTGGGGAAAGCAGATGACAGCTATATAATTCCATTTACCAGGCACTAGGGGCTTTAATGTGAAGGTGACAGGGAGCTCTTTGTGCATTTAGAGCACCATATCTTCTAAATAAAAGATCTGTAGACTTGATAGTGGAGCATAGCTCCAAGTTTAATAATCTCCAAGCATTAGACCAAGCCAATATGTTCTCAAGTCAGAGAGGTTCCCCCAAAACACTCATAAATTAAAAAAGCAAGAACTGCACACATTGGTAGATTAGAAATGCAAGGACTCCAGTCTTTTCTAGGAGGAAGACAGACCAGGGACCTTGCTGTGCAGGGACTGCTGTGTGAATATGATAAAGACTCGGAAAATGAGACTGTTTAGAAACCTGACTTCTGTCTGTTCATCATTCTAGAAAATGTCCCTTGTGCATGGATCCAAATCTAACTGTGTACCTTCTCATTCAGAATAGCCATCATCACACAATCTAATCAGCAAATGTACACAGTCAGAAATATTGAATTATGAAAGGAGAAGCTTCCAGAGCTTTTTAGATTGAACTGTAGATTGCCATACCTGGGCTTCAGTTTTTCTGGTTGATTCTTGACTGGTTCCCAATTTTAATGATGTCTCAGGGCCCAGGATTTAAGCCTTTTAATAGTATGTACATCTGAGAAATTGAGGAATCAGTATTAATAAGGAAAAGAACCCATCCAAATTTAACCAACAGCATGCAAAGTCAAGACCTTTGGGACAGATAATCAACTTTTGAAAATCTTCATTTTCATTTCTTCATTTCCTACCTGAATGTCTTCATTTTCTTACTGACCTACTGATAAAATATACTTTTTCTAGCAGATAAAAACAGGTTTACAAGAACACACTAAGATAATATGACTTTAGGTTAGAGTTACTAGTTTAATTCTAGATGAATTAAAGAATTGTGAAAGTGAGGGAAACACCCAGTATCAACACTGAGGAAAACTAAAATGACAGGAAAATTGAACCCCTTGTTTTGGTTAAGAAAGCTGTTACACACTTTCTCTCATTTATAGTACTTTAAGTTCCTGAAAATCTAAGTTCACATAACTATAAATACAACATACCTACTACATATATAAAGAGCTGTTCTCTTTGTTTGTTTGTTTTTGTTTTGTTTTTGAGACAGGGTCTAGCTGTGTAGTTCAGACAGTCCTTGAACTCACTGTGTAAGCCAGGCTGACCTCAAACACACAATGATCCTCTTGCCTCAGCCTCCCAAGTGTTGGGATTACAGATGTACACTACCATACCTGGCTAGAGAGCTGCTCTTACGTTGCAGACATACAAAGGCGATTCATATTTTTATGGAGCTTAAACTCTAAGCTAAAACACAATAATGGAGTTTTCATATATTCCAAGGCAAAAATAAAATTACTGCCCACACATGTAAATGAGGAAACACAAAAGACTCCAGAGATGAAGTTAATGCTGTTCCATATGAAGCCACACCCCAGCAAGCACCAAACTCTGGCATCTGAGCACTAGCCACATAGCTAGCTACCTCCAGCATCAGCATATTCAGAACAACCCATAGGAGTTGACTGAAAAGTAGAGATTTTAAATTCTTTTAGAATGTTACAGACAGCTGAGCTAGTTAGAAATATTATAGGTAGTCAGACAGGATTAGGCCTTCAAAGAAGCCAGCACAGAGGACCAAATGTCTTGTGACCTTAGAAGACAGACACCTCTTGCTATGGGCCAGATCTCAAGACAGAAGGCAAAACAAATGCAACCACACCCTTAAGTATAAATTTTACAGATTAAGTATGGATCACCTTGAGAAACCAGGAGTCACCATCCCAAACCCCTACAGAAAGAGTCACTCTCCATAAAGAATGCTCACTTGCTACGTGACAAGTTTCCCCATTTGTCCCTGATTTGGTCAGTGTTACCTGAACAACTAAACTTACCGGTTGACCATAGTTCTATTCCACCTTATGCCCATCTGCCTTGCAAATTTCCAGTTTTCCTCACTTTAGACCCACCTCACTTCATGGTTTTACTCTATAAAAATCCCTAGAAAATACAGACTCTTTGGCAACCCACTTGGGACCTCTTTTGTCTCTCTCTCAGACTGAAGCTTTCTTTCTCTCAATAAGTATTTCTGCTCTTAAAAATAAGTAAATAAATAAATAAATATTTTATTTAAATGTAATACAAATAGATATGAAAAAATAAAACAAATTTAATAACAAAATAATTAGAAAATAATAGTTAATATTCTGTATCATGATCTTAAAAGCATGGCCAAAATGTTAGTGCAAGTCATAGAGAAAAACAAAGATTCCCTTATAAAGAAGAAGCAAATAAAAAGGGATTTTTTTAAAAAAATCCATCTTTAGAAAATACACCTGATAAAAGACTAGGATTTAGAATATATAAAGAATTCACAAATTGAGAAAATAACCCAGTAATTAAAAATTTAGGAAATTTAAAAAAATATTTCATAAAGAAGATACAAAGATGCTAGATAAGTACATGCCAAGATAGTTGTCATTGTTCATTAGGGAAATACAAATTAAAACCACAATTTGACACCTGTGGAAAAAGTTTCACCAAATTATTACTGTTTTTGTTTGTTTCTGTAGTGCTATGGATCAAACCTAGGGCCTCACATGGTAAGCAGGTACTCTACCACTAAACTATATACCATGCCCTAAAATTTGTTTTAAAATGTTTAATTGACAAATTCCAAGTACAGATGAGGATATAAGGAAACTAGAGCTGTCATACATTTTTGGTGGGCAAAATGTTACAGCAACTTCAGAAATGGAATGTTCTTTTTCTGTTTTTTAATCTTCTGTAACGTTTGCTATACATTTAACCAAACAATCAGCAATCCCATTTCTATATATTTACCCAATAAAAGGGGAACTACTAACACACACAAAAGCCAGTACAGGAATATCCATAGCAACTTTTTCATATTCCTTCAAAATTGGTAACAACTCAAAAGACCTGCCAACAGAGAAACAGATAAACAAGTTGTGGTACTTTCAAAAAAAGGAACTATTGCCATTTGCAGCAGGTGAATGAATAGGATGCATTATTCTAACCAAAAGAAGCTAGACTCAAAAAGCCATATATTATGTGACACTCTTTGTACATTATAGAAAAGACAAAATTATCAAGGCAGAGAGCAGATCAATGGTCGTTAGGGGTAGAAGATTATAGGGGCGTGCAGGGGAACTTTTTTAGCACAGTAAAAATTCTTTCTTGCTTGGGGTACTGGTTATATAACTATATGTATTTTTCAATATCCATAGAACTGTACACCTTAAAATGGACATTTTTATATGTAAATTATATTTCAATAAACCAGCCTTTATTTAAAACATTAATTATTTCCATATTTGGAATTGATTTATTGTCACTACTCATAAGCTAAATGAGTAGTTGATAGATCTCTGGGGTAAGTGATTTCTTCGGCAGCCAGCTTTCTCTTGAAAGCCTATGCTTTTTCTCCTACATTTGACAGAGAAACTGTTACGTGGCTTCTATGTTAAAAGTGAATTTCTGTTCCTCACCCATTCACCTTCAAATCTTTGTTGTCCTTCTTCTGTCTTGTTCATTTTTCTGGTCTCTGTTGAGCCCTACACTTTTGTAAACAGAGGTTCTCCTGTGTTATTTCTGTCCTGTATCTTAGTCTTTTTGGCTAAATTTCTTTTTCTGCCACTGCTAGCACAGTCCATTCACCCTAATTTATCCTTCAGCAAACCTGATCACTTCATAATTTGCTACTTATAGAAAGATTTTTGGTCTTGTCATGAATGGTCTTGAATCCAAACATGGCTCAAGTCAAGGGCTTCTTTCTCTTCTGCCAGTGTATGCCACTGAGCCTCTTCTCTACTTACAAGCCAAATCTACCAGTTGTCAACCAGCACTCTAGTTTGCCAGTGACAGGAATGACAATAAAGGTAAGGAAAAAGATATTTGGCTATACCCAAATATTCTTAGTCATAGAGGCTATAACTTTATTTTTTTTTTGGTACAGGAGATCAAACTCACAACCTCGCGCTTGCCAGGCAGGTGCTTATGCCACTGAGCTAAATCCCCAGCCCAACTCACAGAGGCACTGATCTTGTCTCCCTAGAGATTTAATTCCATTCACCCTTGGATACATTCTTGGGGAAGCATTTACACAGTAATATGTGTGGTACCACTTAAAATTGTTAATTGGAGATTGAATTACTTGTCAGCTTTTAAAAATGTCAAAGTGGAAGATGGGAGCAGCACTGAGTAAATAAGCTATTTCATTTTTTTTTCTTCCACTTCCTCTTTTCTCTACCTCTCACTTTTCCTCGTTCATCCTTTTTCCTTTCTTTTGTCCCTGTTTTACCACTTTCCTCCTACTTCTGCATACTCTCTCATTTCTCTAGCTGATCCTTTATCAATCATCTGACAGATCCCAGAGTGACTTTAATACCTTGAGTCATGGAAGAAGTCCAGTGATGATGATTGCTCAGTAAATTTAAAAAACCCTTTGTCAAATCCTCTTGAGAAAATAAATATCCTAAGAGGAGGGTTACAGCAATGACTCAGTTTGTATAGCCAGTTCTCAGATGCAGGAAGAATTTTTTACTCCTTGCTTCTTTAAATAGACAATGCCTTGACCCAGTAGGGTTTGTTTAAAAAATGGGGAAAGCAGCAGTAGATTTCCTTTCTTATTCCATCATCAGTGTGCACCATTTTTTTTTCATATCTTTTAGCATGATTGCAAATATTTGTATGTAAATCTAAGGATTCCTAATATAATGTGTGTTTCAGGACAAAAGAAACTTTTAAAAATTTGAGCTAAGTTGCATCTATGAAACTTAGAAATCTCAATGCATATGCTGAAAAATATCCTGACAAGTAAATACTACACTCATTCAATATTACATAGTGATTTCATTTGCACAAAACCTCACAAGGTTCTGCCACTTCAGTAAAACATCTAGAGCACTGGGGAAAGGAAGTACGTGTTTATCTTGATCTCCAAAAAGGGATTTAAGGGCAAGAGCAGGCGGTATATTAGACTGTTTTCATTGCTTGTCAGCTGTGGTAAACCTGAGCTGTCTGCAGTGTCTATAGATAAGCAGCAACACCCCAGAGGCCTTAGCATGTATGTATGGCTGCATTCATTGTACCTTTTAATGTATCTTAACATTTCTAAAGATGCTAGTATCTTTGGTGGAGCCTTTAACAATTACATTTCTGCTAATCACTTTTATGTGGTACTCTTAAATTTTCAGCCCTCTATTTGTTAAATAAGTGGAGCATTGAACAAGGCATAAGTTTAGAGAGGCATTCTATGAAGGTGATCTTTCCTGTTAGATTCAGCCTTTATTCAGTTATGTGATCTGGGTACTCTTTAGTAGAGGACTCCAAAATGGTGGTGTTCCTAATATTTTATGGTACTTCTTCCCTACTTAGATCAAGAAGGTAACAGGTGAGGGCTTCAGGAGTATCATTTCTGTTTGAATGACTTCTGTGTTTAAATGGCGATTGGTGACTGAGAAGATAAATTTAAAATTGTATGATGCAGTATAAAAACTTGAGAGGAGTAATTTGGAGGACTGGAACATGGCAGGCAATGTGTCTAATATAGAAGTGTCTATGTCAAAAAATTTTTTAAAGTGCCAAATGAAGCTTGAAGTTTGCCTGCTTCGTGAAAATGTTATGATGATGAGGACTGTCAGCCCCAGCTTTTTCTGTAGAAGCATGGTAGGCCAACATAATTGATGAATAACACAGTGCTTCTGTCTTTATAGATTCTTTTCATCTTCCTACATGTGGATGAAGGTTTGACTGTTCTGGCATGATCATTTCAGGGTTAGACAGAATGGATTTTGTCCTAGCCCAGATTTGGTTTCTTTGGTTGGAGCTTTTGTTGTGAAGTATTTTAAAATCATTAAAACCACTTGAGTTAGCAACAACCCCTATAAATCAGGAGCTATTGTGAATGTACTCTCATTCTGCTGATGCATACTCCATACCTGCAATCATTGGCAATGAACCAGAGGGTACCTCTCTGCTTATTGATCATTAAGTAGCTGTGGTTGTTGGCATTTGTTTGTAGTGAGCAGGTTCTGTTTCTGTATGTCAGTCCCCATTGTACCCCCATCTTCCAAGATAAGGTCATTCCAAGAAACTTATTTTGGTACTGTTAGTCTATCCTATATATATTTTTCTTTTATTTCTAAGTTAAATAGGTCTTCTCACATGACGAACATTTCTTTACCCCAGAAATAATGCTCTTGGTCATGTGAAATTCTGATTAGGTTTCTTTGGAACCCACAGGGGGGAAAAATGTGGAAATATTGCTGCTTTTTCAAAACAATGCCACATTACAACTTAAGTTTTAGCTTGGAAAGGGAAGATGTGCTGATATTGAATTTTGCTCCTTCCACATTTGTCTCCTTGTAAAAATATGGGGTACAGTTGCTGGAAGTATATAGCTCAGTGGTACAGTGCATGCTGAGGTTCAATTTCCAACATCCCCAAAACATATGCATGGTAGAATAGGTAAGTGGCAGAGCACCTGTGGTGGAAGCCTGGTTCCAAATGTTCTCCTTCTCTTTGTAGTAAAGGGCAAAGACATCTGAGGAAGATGCATTTAAATAACAAAGCAACTTTTTTACTGCCATGGTCTCTTTTTCTGAACTTTGTCCTTTCTTGGTCCAATACTGATTTGGGAAATGTGTAAAATTCTGATGGTTGGACATTATCAAGCACTAGAGGTAGAACAGAGGATAGTTTCTGAGTAGAAAATAGCCACTGTCTTATGGACAAGGAGCAGATGGCTTCTGGCATAGACTGTGAACGGCAGATATTCAGGGTCAGCACAGTGTCTCTGTTTATTCCTTTTCTCCTTTCTGATTTTATTTTAATAATTAAAAATACTGCTGATCACACTAAATGGCTTCTAATGGAGAGGCAGTCTGTCCCAGAAGGACCAGTTGTGGGCCATCGGGTTTATGACCACCATAAAACCAGAGCCAGAGCCAGAGCAGAGCATGGCCTCCCTGAGTGACAAGCCTCTGCCAGGGTCTCCCATGAACTGACTGCTCTGGGTATTTGTTTTTTTTTTTTTTTCTGTTTGTTTTCTGATGCATGTGTGAGTGTGCATGTGTGCACACATTTAAAGATATAAATGAAACAGGTATGTAATGCCCTCTGCCTGTTAGAAAGACTAAAGCCATAAAAATAACAAACGGCGTGTATTTGCTAGAATGTCAAAGTTATGAGTTTATTTTGTAATGATGTGCTCCTGCCTTCATGAGGTAAACTGGCCGTGGCAGAGGTGTTATTAGTAATATGGACTCAGTGGAGCAGAAAGCTGAGTGACCGAGAGATCAGTGTATCAGTCAGAAAGAGGGCAAATGGAAAGAGACAGCAGGAGAATGAGAAAAGAGCCACAGCGCCTGAGCTGAGATTAAAGACAGACTGAGAGGAGGATGGGAGCCCACTGGTCAGATATGGTCTCGCCTATTCACAGATCTCCTTCAGAGGAGCTGCCAGCATGTTGCTCAGCTTGGGGTTGCCTATAAAGGCTTGTTCTCTGTGCTTCCTTTTCAAGGAAAGCAGTAATCTGAGAGCAATTTTGCTTTCCATATTCTTTCACAAAAGTCTCTTCCATCCTTCCTAGCTGAAGTTAAATGGAAACAAGGTCAGCTGGGTTACTGTGAGGTTATTATTTTGGTCACCAACTTCCTCAGCCTTTAGAAGATCTTGATATAGGTACTGACCCAGCACACAAGGGAAACTCTCAAAGCTCCTAACAAGAGGGGTCAGTTGGGAATACACAGGTACAGTTTTCTGGCCCTTAATTTATTATGTTCTCCTCAGAGACTGAAAATGAGTAGAAGTTAGTAAGGAAAGAATTTTTTGTTCCAGTTATTTTTTAAAGAATGGGGGAAATGGAAAAGAAAAGGGAAAATACAGTAAGTGTTCCACAACTGTTTAAGGCTCTCCAGGGCTACCCTAGATGACTGGCAATTACTACACACTCAGCAGTTTGCAATAGTCAGTGAGCAGGCTGCCCAGCTCCCATCTGCTGGGTCAGAAAATCTCCCTCCCTGAAAGAAATTATTAACCATTCTTCAAGGGGAAAACAAACCCTACAATTTCCAAGTCCAAGAATATTTTTTTCTTCTTTTAAAGAAACTTTGTAGCTTCCAATTACAGGTGCCCCTCAACCTGGCAAGGGTTAAACTCCTCTAGAAAAACAGTGGGGATGAGGCTCTGAATTCCCTCCAGCCTTGGAAAGGAAGGGCAGAAGGGGGAAGCAGGCTTGGGAATAAATCACAGCCTTGCACCCAGCACACAAAGACTTGACATTAAGGGGCTTGTGTATGTATTGTGTTGGTGTTTCAGGATTTTGCCATTCTTGGAGCTTGTGTATTGGAGATCAGCTTTAAAAGTCAAATGTATGGGAAAAGTTAATACTTTAGAAAAATGAACCTAATACCCTGCAAGATTTCTTTAACTAAAATTCATCATCATCACTAAAGATAGGCAGAAGAGGATACAGGCATGTTACCTTTTTTTACGTATGTGCATAACAACTCTGCTGGACTTGCCCTTGATGTGGTAGAGTCCCAGTTTACACCTACTACAGTCTCAGCTTAGAATGCTATACATATCTGTTGCCGCTAATAAAGAAAGAGGGTGCTGGTTTTTAAAGTCCAACAGTATGTGTGATTATATGGTCTTTGCTTGCTTGCTGGGTTGGTTGGTTTTTTTAAAGGAGAAAGTTCTTGATGGTCCTTAAGAACAACCCATAGAGGCAAGAATCTCTGTTTTGCAGAAGAAAGAACTTATTTTAGTGAAAATTATGAAATAGACTGTGTCTTTTTTTCTGTGGTAACAAATGTCTTTTCTCTTGTTCATTTTTCTAGGTCCTCGGGAGGGAAGTATATACCTCCAATAACCAGCTTGGGGGCATCCAGATCATGCACAACAATGGAGTGACCCATAGCACTGTTTGTGATGACTTTGAAGGAGTCTTCACTGTCCTGCACTGGTTGTCATATATGCCTAAGGTCGGGCCCTTCCTACCCAACACTGACCTTGCTGCAGAACTGCCATTACCACCACTCTCCCTGTCTTCTGTGTTCATGGGCACATCTTTATGGTGGAATAATTTTTATGAAAAGTTTCTCTGAAAAATGTTGCTTTCTTTTTTAAAGCCAGTATATGCCTTCTACTCTTAAAATGTCTTTAGATTTTACTATTTAGGCTCTTTTTAAATGTTTCCTAAGTAGACACCTTCTCACCTGTCTAGGCTCAGTTCCACCATATATAAGGCTTCCTCTTCATTGTGGTTATTCTTTGTATTGCCCTTCTGTAATACTCTTATGTTACCCAGAAAGCATGGGCATACTGAGATCATATCCAAATGTACAGCTTTGTGCCAGGCTCCAAAATGAAACCTGAGACCTGAATGTGTTCTCAGGGCTTCACACATAACTGAGATGCTTCTGGCTAATCGTTGGGAGCACTGAGTGTAATTCTAAATGTTGTCTCTGTTCTCTTTTGTGTATAGCTGCTGAGCTGGAGTACGTGATTGCTCTTCACTGATTGCTGTGCTTTTTCCCTCAATCTCCTTTTAGAGTGTGCACAGTTCCGTTCCTTTCCTCAACTCCAAGGATCCTATAGACAGAATCATCGAGTTTGTTCCCACAAAGGCCCCTTATGATCCTCGGTGGATGCTAGCAGGCCGTCCTCATCCAAGTATGTGTATTTAGAGTACCCTGGCTTTGAAGCTTTTAAACTAACTTATTTAACTGTCTTTTTCTTGGGCGGGCGGTCTCTCTGTCTCTGCCTTTCTGTGTTTCTCCCTTTCCCTCTCCCTCTCCCTCTTCTTCTTCCTCTCCTTCTCCTTCCCTCTCTACCCTGACTCCTTGCTCTTTGAGGCAGGGTTTTGCTATGTAGTCCAGGCTGGCCTTGAACTCAATGTATAGCCTAGGCTGGGTTACAAAGTGAGTTCAAGGCCAGCCTGAACTGAATAGCAAGACCCTGTTTCAAAAAAAGATAAAACAAAAGAAAAAAGAAAAAAAATGTTTTTTAATTGAGGCAGTTGGCCAGTGGTGTTGCATTCATACAATCCCAGCATTCTGGGAGGCTGAGGCAGGAGGATCACAAGTTGGGACCTAGCCTGGGCAATTCAGCAAGACCCTGTCTCAAAATAAAAAATAATAGAAGTGCTGGGGCTGTAGCTTATGGTAAAGGCCCTGTGTTCAAACCCTAATGTCACTCCCCCACCCTAAAAAAATGGGAAGAAAAAAAGGCTGTGACAGAGGGTACTTCCCTTTGGTATACTATTTTCATATATTTATAAAATCTGCTGGGTTTTGTTTTTTGTTTTTTTAAAGAAACGTACTAGAAGCTGGGTGTGGTGGCATATGCCTATATTCCCAGTATGAGGGGAAGTTGAGGCAAAAGGATTGAGACCAGCCTGGGCTACAAAGTGAGCACAAGATCAGCCTGAACTACGTAGCGAGACCCTATCTCAAAATGATTAAAAAACAAGCAAACAAACAAAACTGTGCTAGGGTCAGGACTTATATTCTTATATGTATATATACTAGTTCTGCTACTTGCCATCTAACTTGGGCAAGTTTCTCACTTGCTCTGTGCCTTAGTATTCTAAAGTACAGATAATGTCAACCACTGAGCTACATCTTGTGCCCTTTTTTTCATTTTTTTATTTTAATATAGGATCTCACTAAGTTGCCCAGCCTATGCTCCAATTTGTGATCCTTCTGCTTCAGTCTCTCAGAGTGCTGATATTATAGGCATGTGCCACTGAATCAGCCTAACAGACTTCTTAGTTCTGTGTCTGCACTGAGTATAATCTGCCCTTTGGGGACTGGGAAGCCCAATTTGCTCCCTCTCCCCTAAGCAGCATAGTGAGCAGGAGGATTTTTAAAGAAGTAAACATTTCTGTCTTAAAATTTATTCTCTAGTTCTAAATAACTGTTATTGAATTAAGAATCTAAAGTGATCCAAGGATATAAAGTTGAATATTCAACTAGCATGGTGGCACACACCAGTGGTTTCAACTGCTTTGGAAGCTGAGGCAGGAAGACTGCAAGTTTGAGGCTAGCCTGGCAAACTTAGCAAGACATTATCTCAAAATAAAAAGGGCTGGGGATGTAACCCAGTGCTAGAGCACTTACTTGCCATGCACAAGGACCTGGGTTCAATCTCTAGTACTTCCCCCCCAAAAATTAAAATTTAAAGATTCTTATGTACCTGAAACTTTGGTTTAGAACTTCATCAAAATTTGAGCTCCTCTTCAAGACCATAGGGTGAACAGAAGTGTGTGTAGATGAGGATTATCCTGATCATTATTAACGATATCCACAGAATAAAGTGAAATTTCTGATGAACTAAGTTTTCTGTTTGGGGGATAATATTTTTTTCATTGACTCTATAGTAATTCATCCTGCTGTCCATGTGCAGCTAGCATTCGCTCCCAAATCGAGTGACTTAGATTTTAATTTAGTAGAAGCGTTAAAGAAAGCAGATGATTCCCTGTGATAAGTTAAAGCAGATATCTTCTAGGTGAAAAGTTAAAGTCATTTATTAGAGAAGATAAGTGCCATGATATTCTTCAAACTGACGCCCAACACGAGACTGGAATCTAAACGATCAGCTTTGGGCTCACGATAGAGAGATAATTTTGAAATGGATGATCACATTTTACACTGGGGCCATAGAGGCAAGGAATGTAGAACACAGTAATTACAAGTTTAGTCTTGATAAAACACTCTCCATCCTGTTTAAGTCAGCAGAGGTTAGCTTGCTCAGATCTCCACTTTTAATTGGTTTTGGACTTGGGTTTTTAGCAGATGGAGGGCCATGTTCAAATTAGAAGAATCACAGAGAAACTGAGCTGAGAGGGCAAACTAGCAAACAGTTATTTGAAGAAGCTTTAAAAGGCCTTGGACAAACATTCATACCTGTAGAACAAGTTTTTTTCTTAAACTAAGATGTTGAAAGTTGTATGGCTTGTCAGTGAAGGAAGTTCTATGTACAGTGGAAGTTATTAGCATTAAGTGTATGTATCTTAACCACACCATTTTTGCTCTGTGAACTACATGTTATGTTATGGCTTTTTTTTTTTTTTTTTTTTTTTGTGGTACCAGGGATTGAACTCAAGACCTTGCACTTGTCAGGCAGGTGCTTATGCCACTGAGCTAAATCCCCAGCCTATGACCTTTTCTTATAGATTATTCTTTGTCAGCTGAAGATAAAGTGGATCTTTGTTGCTTTTTTAGCAGAAAAATTGAATCCTTTTTCTTTTCCCCAAGTTTGGGTCCTCATCTGATCATTAATACTTATTATTTGGCTGTTTACAGCTTTCCATTAAAAAGAAAATCATTGGAATCAAACAAAATTGTAAGGCAAGTTTTAAAATAGAAACAGGTATTTTGAAAGATCTTTAATGACATGGCTACCTTTTGACAAATATTTGTAGTGTTTGAAAAAAAATAAGGTATTTATATAAAAGCATGCAAACTTTCTTCTGGCTGAACCCCATTGTTTAACAATAAATGATGTTTTTGCTGATAAGAGATTCTTTTTGTGTAGACTAGCAAATGAAATAGGAGATTCTTAAGGCAGATGAACATTCAGCTGCCTAATGATTCCATCTATTATAATATGGTTAGAAATAACAAATTCCCCTAAATTATCCCCCATATCCCATATTAAATTCAGTATATCAAGTACATTGTCAGTTGATTGACTTTTTTCCTTGTTTTCCTTATGTAGCCCAGAAAGGTCAGTGGTTGAGTGGATTTTTTGACTATGGATCTTTCTCAGAGATTATGCAGCCATGGGCACAAACTGTGGTGGTTGGTAGAGCCAGGTAAGAACACTTTTGTTTTGGAAACTCATTTTCCTCCCAACTAAAAATATGAAAGGAAAGAGCAATGGCTATATAGATTTTAACCAATAGTGCTCTCTTTGTGTAAAATTTCATAAGAATATAAGATTATAGCCATGACCAAGGCAGCCTAATTGGAGTACTGTTTTCCAGTAGTTATTTAGTATATCATTCTAATGATGTCCTTAATCTTAATGCTGATTTTGACAATATTTCCTCTTTACAATATGGAAAGAAAAGCTTCTGGGTACTATTAAGCCCAACTACAATAGTGATGGCCCATGAAAGACTTTCTTTCTTTGGAGAGAATGCTTTCCTTCAGGAGCAAGTGGCAAGTGAATCAGAGTCAGCTTCTCTGTAACATGAGAAAAGTTTCTTCTTGGCATCAAGATTACTTACATGATTTATGTACTATATGGGATTATAATCGGATTTGAATTACCAAGAAAAAAATGTTTACTTAAAACAGGCATGAACAAAGTAAGTTAGTAGGCTGCTGGGATACCCATATTTTTCAAGTGGTAAATTGAAGTTTCTATTAAATTTTAATACACACTCTAAGAAGTGCTTCACTCCACAGCAAGCTCCATGTGAAATAATCTGCAGCGCTCACTATAACAAGCACCTGCCAAGGCTGATCTTAATCTAATTCTGCACTGCAGAGACATGCTGCCTGAGGGACCCGCATCTGGAACTCACCTGCCTCTCGGGGGCAATCAGTTTTCCTTATCTTGGTGAAAAGTGGCACCTGCTCAAGATTCTCAAACATGCCACATTGAGCTGAGATTTAGATTCTAGCCTTGAAAATAATTCTAGGCTTTGTGGTTCTTTCTGTGCAGCAGGTCAGCACACCTCATGCTGCCAGTGACAAGGAGCCATCAGATGGCAAATCCCACAGACACAGTCTTCCACTGTGACTCTGAATAGGAGTCAGGCCTAGAGTCAGCTCAAACAGAAACTTGCCAGAACCAACTGCTTGTTTTCTTTATAGTCTCAGGTCTTTTACCTCTCTCCAGGTTTCTGGGTCCCAGTGAGAATTGCTCTTCATGTCAGTCAAATTCCCACTGGGAAACTAGAACTGGGCATGCACTCAAGCAAGGGCCTCCCAGCCAGGATCTGTTGGCTGTTTACAAAGTCCTAATATCACACCAGTACTAACTTTTTTGAGAATTTTTCCCTCATCTATTCTGCTTCAGTTTTCCTGTCTATAAAACACATGATAAATTTTAAGCCTCACAAAGCCAAATATTTGTTAAGGTTTTTAAGATCTCATGGGAAATAAGAGAACAATGCTTTATACTTACAGTTGGAAAAATAGGGATTGTTCTACTCAGATCAGACAAGCTTGGTTTTGGTTACCTCCGCCATTGTTTATTCTGACACCCATTCTGACTTTCTCCCTTTCTTTCCATCTGATGAGATCTGGGCCTGTTACTCCAAACACATACACATGCTCACAAGTATATAAAACAAAAATGGAACTAGCTTCTTTCAAAAGCAATGGCACTTCGAGAAATAAATATAAATGTATTCCTCTGGGATTGTTACTGTAAGTGCTGCCAAAACTCATCTTTGGTATGTATGTTTGGAATATGTGTGCTATTGGCTGTAAATTGTCTTTTATTATTCCATGGCACCTTGTCCAGGGACACACTATAAAACAAGATGTAGCATCTTCATGTGCTAGCCTGATAAAATTTATATGAAGTATAATAGAAAACAGAAGTTGTTCTGAGCTGTTTTCAAGTTCAATAAATAACTGTAATACTCGGATAAAGATGTTCTTTATTAGGTCACATGGGCCCTAATATATAAGTTATAAGTTACCGATTTAGGGTGGCTTCTGCAATTACAAGTTTCCAGTTGGATTATTAATCATTGTGAACAGAAATATTTCTGAACCCTCCTGTGTATCTCTTGCTCATTGTCTGGTTGTCTAGAGGGCTTTTGATTTTGATTCAGTACAGGCAAGTGACAAAGGAGTGGGTGGTCTCTACTCATGCCTGCTTTAAGTCTCTAGTGATGACAAGAATCCATTTCCAGTACTCAGTGTATCAGTCAAAGACTGTCCTTCTTGGAAAGTTTGTTTATGGAGCTGCTGTGGGGAATGATACAACCTATACTAGCCCCAACTCCAAGGAATGTGGTGAAGACAGTGGAGATTGAATCATTTTCCAGAATGCCTCCTTGTGCTTCTGCTTCTCTCCTTTCCCCAACTTCTGCTCTCTTTTTTCTTTTTTCCTAGAAAATCTTTATGAAGAACAAGTTAAGAGGGTGTCATAGAGTATAGAAAGCCTCAAATACCTGAGATGCTTTTTAAATTAACATACCTTTGAGATTAAATATATACTTTCAATATAGATTTCACCAAAATTATTACTCATATTTATCCCGGTTTCATTGCTCTCTTCCAGTGAAAGAGAAAGTTAAAAGTATATTTAACCACTTCCCTACTCTTGGCACTTTTTCCTCTTGGCCTGGGGATTGAATTGAATGCCTTTGCAATGAGCTATATTCCCACCCACCCACCCCCACTTTGTTGTTGTTGTTTTGTTTTGTTTTGGTTTGGTTTGGTTTGGTTTGGTTTGGTTTGGGAGGGGGGTTGAAACAAGGTCTCACTAAGTTGCTCAGTTGCCTAGACTTGACTCAAATTTGTGATACTCCTGCCTGTCTTCTAGAGTGCTAGGATTATAGGTATGCACCACCATGCCCAACTTGGCACATATTTTTATCATTTTCATGACACATATTGCATCCACACACCCAATTCTAAGACCTACTGTGTATACTCTCAAGTTTTATCTGGGACCACATTATTAATATTCTCCACAATGCCATTAAAAAGTTACTGACTTTCAGATTCCTGCTACCTTTCAAACCATTTCCTACTATTGTCACCAGCAGATGTTCTGGAATAAGCTGAGCAAATTCATTTGGCAACCTCAGAGTTGGATGTGTGCACACACAGGCTACTGAGGCCAAATGCAGAGACTTCCCTAATACAACTCTTAATTTTAATTTATCCACATTGGGGCATTCCAGAATAGGAATGATTCTGGGGTGGTTTTCTAAACCCTTAGGGTCTCACATTTAATCCCTGGAAGAGTCAGATTCCCAACTGTGAACTGTATCTGCTTCTAGTCTTTCCCAAAGTGTTGAAATGTGATTGGAAAATAAATAAATGGTTGTAATCATTGGATTTTTTTGTTGTTGTTGTTTTTTCTGTACTGGGGATTGAACTCACGACCTTGTGCTTGCCTGGCAGGTGCTTAAGCCACTGAGCTAAATCCCCAGCCCCATGCATTGGGTTCTTATGTGTCTGTTTTTTATCAGGCTAGGAGGAATACCTGTGGGCGTAGTTGCTGTGGAAACCCGAACAGTAGAACTAAGTATCCCAGCTGATCCGGCAAACCTGGATTCTGAAGCCAAGGTAAATCACCTCAAGCACACTGTGTGCCTAAGCCTTTGTATTTATATCCTTTTTTCACTGCTGCAGTGTCTATCGATGTATCAGCATTGCATACCACCAACTTTGAATGACATCAGATTATCATATGCTTACTTTTAAGATGACTCTAGGTAGACTGCAGGTCACATTCTGCCTGAAAATTAAATAGGCCCAGCCGGGTTTAGTGGCACATGCCTGTAATTACAGCACTCAGGAGGCTGAGGCAGCAAGACTGTTGCAAGTTTGAGACCAATCTGAGCTACAAAGTGAGCTCAAGACCAGCCTGAACTGCTTAGTGAGAACCTGTCTTAAAAAGACCAAAAAAAAAAAAAAAGTTAAATAGGCCTTTACATTCGTCTTGTCAATGCTAGAAAATACTCTAGTTTTATTAGGGAGAAAGGCAGCTGAGACAGTGCTATCTCAGTGATCCCAGACTCTGAGCACCCATGTGATAGATCTATAACCAGGCTTGGTAAGCCAGTCTGTCCTAATGCCTGGCATGGACACCATAGCCTTATGGGTTTGGTTTGGTACTGGGAATTGAATTCACAACCTCAAGCTTGCCACCACTGAGCTATATCCTGGCCCAGCCCTTTGTTTTTCAAAGGTGGATTACCTTTCGAAATCCTGAGACCATCTAGAAAGTGAGGAGTAAGGGAACTAGGAAATAGGCTACTCAACAGTATCATATTGAGTGTGTATTGATAAACCACAATACAGAGAAGGCCGTACTAAACAGAGAGGTGGAGGGACTTGGAGACTTAGACATTGCTTACTTTGAGGTGTTGTAATTGAGTCATGTAAAGTTGCTTTTGTGAAACCTGAATGAGTGTTCTTAGGGCTGCTTTCTCTCATAAAGGCAGTCAAGTTTCCCCCTTCTAACTAAGGAATGGTGGTAAAATCAAGACTAAAAATAAGAGTTTTTAATAAAGTCAAAGATTCAAGATCCCGGTCAAGATTCAAGATGGCTGATTGAGATGTAGCACGATAGAGAGCCTCTCTGAGAAAAACAACTCAAATGCTGGAATCTGACACCATGGAGAGGACCAGACAAAAGGAGAGGAATTCTCACGACCCAGGAAGAAACTGAGGAAAAAGAAAAAAAAATAATAAAGTAAAAAAAAAGAAGAAGAAGCATGAATGGTGGGCTGGAGCTGGGCACGCTCCGGT